>JANHGN010012081.1:28358-39511 GCA_024605025.1 Megaceryle maxima
CCATCCCCGGAGGCATTTAAATGACATGTGGACCTGGTGCTTAGGGACATGCTTTAGTGGTGAGCTTGCAGTGTTGGATTGAAGGTTGGACTAGATGACCTTGAAGGTCTCTTCAAGATCTTTCAAAGACATTCTGTGATTCTGTGTGTATTTGGGCAAGAATCAGCATGGTCCAACTGCTGTGCCTGTCGGATGGTTTTACCTATCCTACGAATGCTTTCAGCCAATTTTTATGGTTTTCAGCCACTGCGTAGTGTCTGCTTAAAAAGCCAAATGCCTCCTCCTGTGCCTGTCACAAGCCATCACTTAGAGCCAGCCTGCTGTTTCAGGATTTTACTGGGCATCAGTCTGCAAATAGATCTCACCATTTGAATCCAACCTCCATGAACTACTGTGACCAGGCAGGTAAAGACTGAATTGTAGTGTGTGAGCACGGGGAGAGTAAGTGAGATTTGCAGATGGAGACCAGTTTCTGTTGTGTACCTCTGGGGTGCTTGACATAAAATCATCCTAAGTTACTTAGTTTCAGCAAAATTTTGTGCATGCAGTTTTCAATAGTTTTAGAAGATCCACTGGGAAGAAAGCAGCAAATAAGCCAGTACACGAGCAGAGCATCATAAGGACTGAAAAATTTGAGATTCACCATTGCAGAGGTTGCTATTAAACCTAGTTCAGCAGTCGGCAGCTGCATCCTCTGAATGACTTGCCCTTTTCCAGTAGCTTTGAGCAAACTGTCTTCCTGTGGTAGAAATCTCAGGGTTCATTCCAGCTCTTGAACAAAGTGTGTTTCTGGTTGTGCACATCCCTGCCTCCTTTTACCAAAGCATTTCTGACCTTTACGGTTCTGTCTTTCTGCCCAGTTTCTTTTTCAGACCCGTTCTTTGCTATTCCAGCTTCTTCTCCATGGAGGTTCTTCAGGCTCTGTCTAGGCACCCCTGTCTTCTGGGTGCTGTCCTGGTGGCACAGTTGATTACACTGTAGTAGATTACCAAAGTAGTACTAGAAAAAGGAGGAAAAGTATAAAACTTGATAGTGGTTACACTCCGCTCTTTACCTAGTGGGCAATGCCCCATTGCAAAATACATATTTAAGTGCCACTTTACCTGTCAGTATAATTGAGATTAGTTGCTGCATAAGAATCATACTGGCTCTTTGCACACAGCAAATTTAATCTGTGGTGTATTAAATGCACTTGGTGTGTTAGTGTCTTAGTAGATCCTAATGACAAAAATTATTTTTAGAAATTGTTAACTCAGAATAGAGGAAATACATTTTTAAGCTGTTTACATATTCAACTTTTTGCAAAGAATCTGGACAAGCTTAGGACTTGGTTGTCATGTATACAGACAGCTAAGAGACAATCATAATCTTTATATTCACTTTTTTTACTGACAGGATGTGTTTTTATGAAATCCAGAGAAGCAGTTGCCTCTGTTCCTGTGTCAGTAGCCGTTGTACTCAATTGCTGTATCAGTATAAATTGTAATCGCTTTAATGAAGCAGCTATTTCCAGTTTATCACACTGAGAGAGGAGCTCAGATACCTATTTTCCTGGCACCTGTGTTTGACAGAATACTTGAAATATTACAGGCAAATCCCATGTCAAAGTTCTTTCCCTGTGTAATTTCTTGAACCCAGAAAATTAAGAAAGATCCAGAAAGTATCTTGAGCAAACATTTGCATATGGTGGATTTATCATTTGCCTTTGGCAGATACTTCAAATCATTTCAAGATATCTGAGGTGTGGGAATAATTTGCCATGAAATGATACAGCTTTTCCTTTAAAAAAAAAAAAAAGACATAAAAAATAATTGCTCTATAAGCTGTAATGTTTATGAGGTCATATGAATGGTTGCATAATATGCACATGGTGAGAACTGTGCATTTCTTGTTTAATACAAGAATGGCTGTGCACTGGGAAGGAATATTTAAGAAATCAAGAGGACTATAAATGGCCATCTGCTTCATTCTCAATTTTTATTTCCTGGATTAACCCACTGCAGTATTTTAATGGATAATGGATTGCTGTTCCATCTACTCATTAAATTTTTCAGACCACGAAACTACCTATCATGAAAAAGGGCTCCTTGCTGTGCAGGGAGGAGACAGATGTTGGGGAAGAGCAAAACCAAAACATAGTATGACAAATGGTGTGAACTATACCTTCCTTGTTAACCTTTGCTGTGACTCCAGTTTCTCCTGTCTTCCACACAATGGTCCTTATGTTGTTGTGGGGTTACAAAGGAAGAATAAATAGTGGGTTCCTATCACTGTCCTTACCCCCCATTCTGGGTGAGCCTCTGCACTGTGAGTGGGAGAGTGAGCGGTGGAGGTGTGCTCTGTTCTGGGTAGTGTCAGCTGCTAATATGGACCTCCTTTGTTGTTGCTGACAGAGTCTTAATTTGAATAGAATCACAGAATCATGAAGTGGTTTGGGTCGGGCCTTCAAAGATCATCTAGTCCAACACCCCCTGCTGCGGTCAGGGACATCTTCCAGTAGATCATGTTGCTCAATGCCCTGTCCAGCCTGGCCTTCAACACTTTGCTCTGACCCTTCTCATTGTTGAGATTAACAGATTTGACAGGCTGAGTAGCAGGAAGCTTGTGCAAAACTTTTTCATTTCTGTTTCACCTCTTTTTTGACAAACAGGGGCAATGGAGAAAGAGCTAGCGTGTGGTTGCCTGTGTTCTCTGAGGCTGGACTTTTCTGTAACAGCAGAAAATATTTGAGTCTCTTAGTTTTGTAAATATGCCTTATTGCTCAGCCTATGTGAATAAGCAGTGTGACTCTGTTTCGTGAGGTGTTTCTAGGGAGCGTTGTTTTAAAGAGTAAGAATTTCTAGGTCCTGGGGAAAGCTCTTTCCGTGAAGTCCTGGGTAAGGATCCAGTTTTTTCAAAAAAAGGGGAAGCAATATTGAGTGTTGTGGTGATATTTTTAAGACAGGAGGATGGCTGAAGAACAATTTACCATAATATTATTCTAAGATAATAAACTGCTTAGTAGGATTCACCAAAATATGCCTAATAGAGCATTTTAACCATTCCAGTGTGATTATGGTGATAGTGCAGAAGCACAAAGCAAATTACAGCCCAAGCCTCAAAATCTGATGTTTGCAACAGAAATGTGTTGCAGAAAGACAGTTGAATACATGGTTTAAAAGACAAAGACATCTGGTTCGGATGACCCAGCAACCCTGGAGTATATCAGCCCAGAGCTTATGTTTTCATAAAAAGTCCTCTGTTTTCTCACAGTCTCATTCCAGAGTGGAAACAGCCCATTAAGATCTCATTGCTAGGCTGAATGCATGGCTTAGATTACTGTTTTGCCCATGTGCACCACATTTGTTTACACTGAATTTCACTTGCCATTTTATTGACTAATCACTCGGGTTTCATGAGGTTTTTCTGCAGTTCCCTCACAGCAGAAATTGCAGGCTCCACAGTGCTGCTGCCTGGAGCCAGGCTGTTTGGTATCTGTGCTCAATTTGAGCCATCCTACCATCTGACTTGCACATATTTCTGAAATAGGACCTTCCCTGTTGTCAGTTTACTTAGTTTTGTAGGTACTCAAGCTCTTGACCTTTCCCTCTCCTTGTTTTGGAGAAAAGGATATGTAAAAATTCAGGGGCTGAACTACTTCTTCCTAAATTCCTTGCTCTGTGTGGCAGCATTTCCCTTTCAGGGAAGAAGGTTTAGCTTTCATTTTGTTTAGAAAAATGACTTACTGGAAAAAGTATCTCGTCCAATTGAAGCAAGCAAGGCTTGGCATTCTCATGCCTTGCTATTCACCTTGTTAGCCTTTGATCTTCTCTGCCTAGATTGTTCTGTTAGGCCTCTGTTAGGAAGAGCAAAAAGTCAAAGATTAAAAGATGAGTCCTGCCTTGATTCTGAGGACTTCAGTAGGAACATTTTATAACCTTTGGCTATGGGGAAATCACCCACCACTTTACACAGATCAGAGCAGGTAGGTGTCCTGGTTGCATCCGCAGTCAAGAAACTGCATAACTTACAAGTGGGAACCCATGAAGCTTCAGTACACCACTACATCATCAAGATCCAGAGGGGTTGTGTGTGATGAGATTTTTCAGTACAAAAATCCTTCAAAATTGCAGAAGCTGCTGTACAGCCCATCATGTCAGAAAGGTGTAGTCAATGGGAGCTCATACCTGACCACTTGTACCCTACTCCTCCTACAGTCAAAGTTAAAGCAGTACCACTCAAATAAACTATACTGATGAGAACATGAATCTTGCTTTCCTACCTGCAAGACAGCTTCTTAGAGCTGCACTGTTCAGTAGAAGGCTTTGGCAGATTACTACAACTTGTTTCTCAGTTACTGGCTTCAGTTGCAAGGATTACTGAACTATTTCTGTAGATCACCACTTGAAGTCAAGTACTTTTTTTTTTTTTTTTTTAAATCCAGTTAGGACCCTGTGAGCTTAATGGCTACAAACTCATTAAAAATTAATTTTAAAAAGATGAAAAAAAAGTGTTGGCCCAGTTAAAGATGTTTGCAAGGCCGTGCATGTATAAACGATATTTTTGCTGTGCAGGCATGACTTGTTTTTTTCTGTTGAAGAAACTCTCAGAAATATGTAATACTGGATTGCAGTAGAGAAGATGACTGATGAAAGGGATGTTATCAACTTTCAAATAAGAGCAGGGGTGTCTTGGTTGTCGTCTGGCACGACTGCTGCAGAAAATACCATTTTAAGATACTTCTAACTGAAAATGAAGTGAATTGTGTTTGATCTACCTAGTCATAAAAATTATGCAGTCATTTCATGGACTTCATTAGCAATGGTCATAAGAAGCACTTTGGTTATTAATTACAGAAAAGTCAGTTAAAAGTGAGAAATTCTAATTTTCATATGTCACAAGGTTTAGAGCTAACACAGCAAGTCTATTTTGTTTGCCTGACACAGGTACTAAGAAAAAAAAAAAAAAACAAAACCACTCTGCAATAGAGATTCTCTTAAAGTTCTTAAAATTTTACATAAAAGGTCAGCGAAGCCCTCCAAATATTCAAGGTTACTGATGACAGCATGTGTTCTGTGGTTACATGTACTCCAGAAACTATAGAAAATACGCTCTATCCCACCCTCAGGGTGCAGGGGATGGCTCCCCTTGCCAGTTAGTATCAAGATTTGTAACATCAGACCATAAAATCAAGGCTAAACTTCCACAGGTCTCATATGCTGCCTGGTGATGGCTGGTTTTCTTTTCTCTGTATGTGCACAGCTGGACAGGAGTTACATGAACAAATGAAGAGCCTCTAGGCTTTAGATTATGAGGCTAGGAATATGCTGAGCACATTCGAAAGCTTAATAATTGAATGTGCTTTACAAATTTTTAAATCTTCTGAATTAGTAAAGAAAACATAATAAAGTCTTTAGATGTGAAATAAATGAAAGTGAAATATAAAGTCTAGTTTGCTTTAATAATTATAATTCTTTATTGTGTGCTTCAGCAATATCCTATTAAATCTTAGCTCTGAATTGCAGAGACTGACTTTTTTTGGGTGCCTGAATTATGGTAGATTGCACAGTAATGAAAAGCCTGTTTCTGAGATTCTATTGAAAAGGAAAAATTATGAAAATATATAGTATGCATCATAAAATGTTTGCTCCGCGGTGTTTGGGATACCGTTTAAAATTTGCTTTTTAGTGTGCTGCCTCATCTTTCCTTATCCTTTTAATGCAAGAAGGATCTTTTTATTGTAGGTGGAAGTACTGTGAATTCAGACTTTGAGTGCTGTGTACTTTTAGATACGGTGGTTTTCAGACTTCTCTTCACATACCAGTGGGAAAACACTTGCAGAGGGCTTTTGAACATGGGAAAATACTGTGTTTTAAATTGCCCTGAAAGTCAGAACCATATAAGAAAAAATACATATTTTTTTTCTTTTGCCAGCTAGTAGCTTATTAGGCTCTGGCCATTTCAGAGAGGGAAGCAGGAGAGCTCTGTGGGGCCATTTCAGAGTCTGTGCAACTTTCCTCCTTGCAGGCCTTGAAGATTTTGAGTGTGTAACTCAGGACTAATCTATGTCATAAAAGCGTTCCTCTGAATGGTTTTGATGGCCTTCCCGTGCTGGCCCTGAAGCACCTCTCCACCTTTTGTCCCTTTTCTAAGGCATTTTGAGGCGTTTTGATGATACGGTCATCTTAGCAGTCATATGTTATCTTTTGAGGAGGGAGGTATTCATGGGGTGTGCACCACATTCTGAAAGGCAGATGGTTTTACCAGTTATGGCTTCATCTCACCTGGGGATAATTCACTGTAGGCACTGCTCTCAGACAATATTGTGGACAAAAAAGCACAAGGTCAACCTTCTTCTCTTCCAGGCAGTTCTCTGACACTACCTCAGCAGACCTGGCTCTCTCAAGTATGGCCACATGCCTGCCCATTGCCTGCCACGGCATAGAAGTGTCTACTCAGTTTCTGGCTATGAAGCCCTGTTCCTTTTTATTGTGACATAGCCATTTCAAATGCTTTGAAAACACACAAACCCAATGTTGCTCAGTCTAGTATGGACTAGATGGGACTAGTCCAAAAGAAACTGGAGCTACGAGTGGGGCAGAGAATCAGACCCTGGCCCTCCTTTTGCAGCACAGATGAGACTTCAAACATCTGCAAATTTAGGTGGGATTCTAGGTTATGTATTCTGAGACAGACGTGCCAATCTTCAGTTTAGATCATATGGCATGCCTCCTTCCTTTGTCCTTGAACCTGACTTCTCTTGTGAGAGATAGAGGCTCTGCACACGGCACATCTGTAACGCCCGTCCTAGGTTGCAGAGCTGTTGTATGTCTAATCACCCTCTTAGCTGCTTTTGAAATTGAGCTTAATCCATTCATGAAGAGGGGTCACAGAAGAGGTAGCTATTACTCAAGGGAACTGAATTTGAGAACCCAAAAGGTCCTATCCAGATGTGTGTTTCCATTTCTTTTGCTTTTCTGCCTTTTTTTCAGTAAGTTTTTGAAACCAAGGTAACAGCAAACACAATGCATAAACAGTGAAAACACTCATATATTTTAATTACCCTGATTTGCTGAAGAGATTTAGTGTGCCCTGTTGTCCATCCGTTGGTCTACCCCGTAGGCAGCAGAGTGAAGTTGGAATCCCTGCTGCAGCTGAATCTGTTTTGTGATTCTTTGTTGCTTTTCGTTGGTTAGCCAGATTGATCTACATTTCATGAGGTGTTTACTTTGGTGTCTGTTATGCTATTAATTTCCTACTCAGGTATTCAGGGAAAAGCTATGTGTCAATGTGAAGCATTGCACCTGCATCGGCATTATATTTGTCTCTTTCTGCAGGTTTAAGGAGTTATGTACTTCACTTAAAAGAACAAAAAGATGTTAGGGTAATTTTGGGGTGCTGTCATGATCCATAACATCATTGGATTGTATTTTTGTGGTTTTAGAAGCCTCATTTGTAGTTCATGTTGTGGGCATGTATTATATTTAATTAAAAAAAAAAAAAGTCCCTTTAGTCAGACTTAAATTTATTACCTTTGAATTTGATCTTATAGGAAGAAAATGCATTATTATTGTATTAGCAATTTATCTGTTTAAAGAGGTGTTCTCGTGTCTTTCACTATTCTAACTGTATTTTTTGATTCCTCTGACACATGTATTCTGTTTTGAAGAGTATACTTACTGGAACTGAACAAAGCAATTCAATGCATTTTTGCAATCCATAACAGAAAGATTTAATTCTTTAATTAATATCCACATTCATTCCATCTTTTTAGCTGCAACTGTACGTGAAGCAGAGATTGTCAGGGAACTGGCCACTGTTTCACTCTTTTCACATTGGAGTGGTTTAATGAATTCAGAAGTATGAGTGATTCAAGTTATTTTCTAAGCATTATACATTGTATACGATAATATGTTTAATACTGTACGTTGATCTGAGTGAATTATTTCTAATGACCTCAGGCTTATTTTAAATCTTAAGTGAATTTTTTTCTCCGTTTTGCCAATTTTGCTGCCCCCCAATTTTTTTTTTTTTTTTTAAATTTCTCCTTAAGAAAGATTACAGAATTTCTAGGTTTTCAAATGGGTTGTAAGAAATATTACAGAATTTCTAGGTTTTCAAATGGGTTGTTTCATGGATTGGTTTGGGATGCTTTTCCATGGGAAAGGTCACGAAAGTGCTAGTGTGTTGCATTTAATATTCTGAGCAGACTCTTCACAAATTCTTTGACAAATTCAGCTGCAATGTAAGCAAAACATTGCATTGATGAAAAAAGGAAAAAACCTGTCTGCAGCTGCACTCCTTATTTTATGTACAAGTCTGTGGAAGGGGCTTTGGTCTGAAAATGTCATTAAAATCTCTTTTGGAAATACTGTATGCTTATGTACTTAGATACGCCTTGTCTTGAAGTGAAATCTTGCTGTGGACATGGGCAGTTTATGATCAAGCAGAATGATACTTAATTCATTAAAACTCAAAATAGGGTCTATGGTATCTTTGAATTTCTGAAATGTATATAAATCTTTTTTTTCCATGAGGCTCCTGAGTCTGTGTTTAATGTCCAGAAGAATTCTGAGATGGTACACAGTTGTGTATTTTCTCAAGTACAAGTTATTTTAAATGATGTCAAGGTAAATCGAAAAGTGTTTCTATGCCTGTGACCAGGACCTGGATAATGGGATCTGCAGCTTTTTCTGCTTTGGTTCACTATGCTACAGCTGTAGGATCTGGGTTACAATTTAAAGGAAGATGCAAGCTATCAAATGGTTGCTCGTGTCTAGGTCAGCCAACTGTGTGGTCTTGCTCAGTACTTTCTTTTAGTGGCCAAAACTTCCTTTCAGTGGCAAAAAGTTACCAAGATAAAAAGAAAAAAAACATGTTATACAGTAATTACTCTTTGGAAAAATACATGCCACAAGGTAAAAAATTATCATTAGTGTATTTTTATATTGTTTTAATGTTAGTTGGGGTCTTCTTGTTTATTGTATGAGGGAGTATTTCTTCTAGGGACTGTCCTAACTGGCACTGGAGGGGGGATGCTACTCTGGGAGAGTGTTTCTCATCTGTCACCTTCAACCCATTGTATAGTTTGCTATAAATGTCAAAGGTAGTGCCCAGCTTTATCTCATGGACACTAGAAACCAATTAAGTCTATCGTATCATTTCAACATGCAGGCCAGTTAATAAGTTTGGGTCGCTGCTGACGTGAATTGGATTTGAATTGCTGTTCTGGAGGTGAAAGACTGAATATTAAATTATTAATGCTTTGCAGTCTCAAGTTTCCTCACTGAAAGTGTCCTTCCCTCCCATCTGCTTCCTGCAGAGGTTTGAATAAAATATATGAGGCAGGTCAGGTCTGTCCTCAACTGAGAACCTGGGATTTAGGTTCTCCTTTCCTATTCCCCCCCTCCCCACCCCCAAATGTGTATCAAATTGACAACTTTCATTATTCTCACTGGGTCTCCAGCCACTGTCTGCTTTTACAATATTGATATATTTTCTATTCCCCACAGGAGTCTGTGGCTTTCTAGCTGAGGAACCAAAAGAGTATTCCTGCATGTTTGGAGATTTAATTTTGTCTTGCTCTATTTCTCTATGGAGTAGTGTCTCTAGAGGAGCAAAATATGATCTGCCACAATGGGAATTTTTTTTTCATTAGTTCCCTAAGTAGTAGCGCTACAGGTACTCTGTTTTGTAACACGTCTATGTAGTTACATCTTTAAAAATAATCTCTTCTAACCAAGAAGGGAAACATCACACAAAGACAAAGTTTGCCTTCATATCAGAGACAGGGAGAAAACATCTTTCAGCTTAGATTTGTATATAGCCTGACAAACATAGTTTGCAGTGATTTTACTTTCAGGGAAGAGCCTTTTCAAATAAATAAGAACTTGCTCCAGATTCAGATGACAGTGCCTCCGTAAAAGTCAGTTCTGATTTTTTGCCCTTTTCTTGACAATGATTATAGTAAGTGA
The DNA here is from genome assembly GCA_024605025.1 of Megaceryle maxima. Taxonomy (NCBI): domain Eukaryota; kingdom Metazoa; phylum Chordata; class Aves; order Coraciiformes; family Cerylidae; genus Megaceryle; species Megaceryle maxima. The sequence continues at coordinate 38,312 of JANHGN010012081.1, forward strand.
CCTGAATGTGGCCTCTTACTTTGAAGTGAGCAGCTTTGAGACTCATTGAGGAAGCTCCTTCTTTTCACCTTTTGAAAATTAAACTAGCAGGATTGTAACGTTCCCATCCCAATAAATGGGCGTGGTACACGTGCCTGCTTGTGTGTGTTTTTCAAATAGAACCCCTGCTGACACATTTAAGTATACTTAGTAGTTTATCTTGTAACATGCACCAAGTTTACTTTCTGTGATTTCTGTTAATGCCTTTTCGATAACTGAAATATATGAATAAATAGATGTTTATTATGATCAAAGGAGTAACCATATATTCTAAATTTATTGAGTGCTGACTGGAACTTTTTGGTTGGAAGTTGGTTGGGAAAAATTACTGTCAAACTCATTTACCACGATTGCAGTAGAAGTGCAGTTCCTTCTGGGAACAGAGGCATTTGTATAATCTGACTCTGTGGCACTGAGCTATGCCGTATGTAGTGTATTTATGATTGAACAGAAAGTTTCAAACAGCAGCCTGTGAAATTGGATTTCAGATGTAATGTACCATAAATAAGTGCTATAAAGAATGCCTTTAATGCTATAAATCAGTTTTTATTGGTTTCAGCTATCTCATTCTGGTTATTGTATTACCCACAAAATCAATGGGAATCAAAGAGCTGGAATATATTTTATTTTAATGTCCCATCTCCCATGGAAATGGCATATGAGCCCTTAGATCACCTTTTGGGTAGGCTGGGCAAGGTTGATAAATTATGGGCGAAGAAAGTGTATTTGCAAAAAGGTCTGTGTAAATAGTGGCTTTGTAAGACTTGAAATGCTTTGGTACAACACCTCCTCCCTGTAAGGGGCTACTGGCCTATCTTTCTGAATGTCCTTTGCTTTCGTTGTTTCAATAAATTTACAAGTGTGATTCGATTCCTGTAGCTCTGTTTTAAAAGAATGTCATCACAAAGTTAACCAGACATCTCTGCCCTTGCATCCAGAATCAGGAAAGCTCTGAGGTTAGATCTGCTTTCTTTGCACCTTTAAGCATTGCCTCTAGCGGAGGCTTGCTCGGTCCTAGGAAAAGAGCAAGAACACTTCTAGTAGCAGTTGTGAAGAGTAAAATATGGTGTGGACTCTGTGTAAGAACATGGAGGGAAGGGAAGGGAAGGGAAGGGAAGGGAAGGGAAGGGAAGGGAAGGGGAGGGAGGGGACGGGAGGGGA
>JANHGN010012081.1:39967-73401 GCA_024605025.1 Megaceryle maxima
AGGGAAGGGAAGGGAAGGGAAAGAAGGGAAGGGAAAGAAGGGAAGGGAAGGGAAGGGAAGGGAAGGGAAGGGAAGGGAAGGGAAGGGAAGGGAAGGGAAGGGAGGAAATCTAAAACCATTAACAAATCATACTGGGAGAGTGAGGAAACTATTTTCTAACAAAATAATACCAGATTAATTTAAAATGTTAGCTATTAGCCATGCTTCTCCTGTGTCTCTCCTTTGCTCATATTAGTACCACGGTAGGATACAGTTAGGAGAAACATGCACCTCTGGAGCTCAGTTGTTTAGGGTGGAAGTCTATGGTGGAGGGCAGAATACTTGTCTTTACACACATTTGAAACCTTCACTGTGCTAAAAGACAGAAGTACAAATATATTGCAGTTGGGTAAGAGTAGAGGGGTGAATGTCTCCTGGAATATTGGACTTCTTTGTGAGGTTACATATGCCCATCAGTAAAGATGACTGAAGAAGTAAGCTTTTTGATAGGTATTAAATATGGGTTATTTACACTGTTCTACACATCAGCTTTGCATTTTCCTTTGTCAGCCTAAGGTAGTGTAATTTATATGCCAGAAGAAAGAGGGAAGAGTAGACAAAGAGGAATAATCACTATGGGGCTTTTAGTAGTATGTAATAGGCTATTTTTGGTAGAAGTCTGAATCCTAGCACAATAGTAGGGTATAGGAATCAAAAGAGCCGATTTACTCATCTTTGATCCCATGAACAGTGTTAAACTGCTTTTGAGTTCAAATTGCTCACGTTGACTTACACCCCCATCACCTCACATTGGATTTTAAGCTTTTAGTACAAGGATTGAATGACACGTTTTATTATTTGCAGGAGTATAAGCAGTTATTCTCACTGGAGCGCAAAGATGTGTGGCTTCATGAGAGGGGAGTGTTAATCATCTACATGCAGACGTATGTGGTTATCTGTGGGAGTGGGTTAAAGAGACAGGTGTCAGACCTGGCTGCTTAATAGGAATGTAAGACATGAATGATACTGGGGAGGCAAAATAAAATGCCTGACTGCCTCCAAGATGGTTATAAAGATTCTTATCCCTACAGTAATTTTACAGGTGGTGATTATAGGAGACGTAATGATTTCAGGCAAAATACAAGATAATTAAAATGTTTGATTTGATCTACAGACCTGTGGTCAATTTGCAAGCCAGCACTGCATCATGCCATCGTGAGCACTGCCCAGAATTGTGCCCTTGGTTCGAGTAATGCTGTGTCAAGCATAAGTTTAGATGGTCTTGTTGCCAATACTGGTTTGGCTCTGACCAGTTACCTGGGCTAATTGCTTAGTCTAGAAGGAACAATAAATCTATTTCTCTGATCAAAGAATGATAAAGGATATGTCCTAGGGTCTTTGGCTGATGCTAACTTGTAAAGCAACAAGTGTAGCATGTTGTGTAGCACTGGAGAAAGACTGGTGAGGAATGCTGTGAGGATAGCAGCTTGCTTAGTGGACATATGGGCAAATGAAGGACTTCACAAACCCTTAGGGTTATGTGGACAACCAGCTTCCTGCATATGGAAGAGAAGCATAGGATTGTGGATTATTTGCTTTCTTCACCTGAAGCAAAGAATTTAGATGTTAGCATCTGGAACACAGACAGGGCCCTGTCCTTACTCACTTGAGGTACAATTTCATCAATCAGTGAATGAAATAGTGCTTCTTGAGGCTTCTGTGAGTTCACGGTCCTACGCATAAACTAGATAGTGTTATAGAAACACTATCCAAAAAATAGTCAGTGACTGACATATGAAGATAACTGAAGCATAGAACTAAGAAAAAAACCCTTTTGCAGTCATGTGCATCACCAAAGGATGGGATCGAGCAATATGGCTGTGACATAGCTAGAAGAATTATCATATATGGAATACACATGCACATGTGGAATCTGATACTAGGTTCACACGTGTCTATTATGTTTGGGGCAGTGAAGTGCAGTGTGGAGCTGTGCAGTGGCCCATCTTCCTCAGTTGGGTGCCCTGGCTGGGCACTGTGCTGGGAGGTGGGAGCTGTGGGCCAGGCAGGGGACCCAAGTGTCCCCAGTCCTAGGAGTGTGGTCCCAGTAGATTGTTGTCTATCAAAAGATAAACTGATAAACCAGAAAATTTACTGGGTTAGGCCCTTGAGTGGGTTTATGCTCTACAGCAGCTGGTTGTGACTCCTGTGGTCTCTAGGCTGAGAACTGAGTCAGGAAACGGCTATAACTGAGCTGCTGCCAACAGCAGAGCTTTGGGCACATCATTCCCTTAGACCCTTTTTACTGTCATCTCTGCTGGGGGCTGCAGTCTTACTTTAGGCTTTTCAGTTTAGATCTGTCCATGAATTTGGAACAAACAGACATCCTTTCCTTTTGCTTCTCATGGCTATGAAACCAGGCTGAGTCTGTCCTCAGGGAAAGCTGCTCTAGTTTCACCATAGTTTTTACCATTTTATTTCTCTTCCATCTGAATGTCAACATGCATTCTGACACTGGTGGTCATTATGAAATAAATTATTTACCAGTTTAAGAGAGCGTATGGACAGACAGACAAAACCAAGCCAAGGGAAACCCCAAATGACCTCAGCAGACCCAATCTCAGGATAACTACCCGAGGGATGCAGCTCTGTGCTGTTCTGGCTGTGTTTTCAGGGCTGGGCTGATTGTTTTTTCTGGGCATTTCTGTTGGGTGCTCCTCTTGATGGGGTGAGGCATGATGGTACTTTGTCACAAACTAGGATTGACAATTACAGCAGCAAGGAGGTGAACAGGACCAAGTGGCAGATATCATGATTTTTCAGAAATACCACTCTGAAGTTCTCTAATTCACAGATGTCCCAGTGAGTCAGTCCACGTCTTGATATACAGTGACAGCCAGATGGCAGAAAGCTGTGGGTGCGAGGCTGTAGCATGAGCTCATGCTTCCTAGAAAGGCTCTTGTCAGGATGGTGCCTCCTGGGAAGCACCCAGTTTGCAGTGCCATGCAATCCCACAGCCTCTTCCTTGCTCTGGGGTCCCATGCACCATTACAGCTGGCCAGCTGCGTCAAGCATGTGAAGAACAGTGGGTGGTTAATACATGAGGAACATAAGCTATTACTTAGTAATACAGGTGGAGCGGTGGTGGGGTCTGAATGAAGCTGGGGTGTTTATGTTCTACAGATGTGCTGCAGAGGGACACAGAGATGTCAGGTAAGCTGTCACAGTGGTCATTGCTGGAGTGTTAGAGAGCACTCAATGCATATTGATTTGAAAGTGTGGCAGGGAAAAAAAAAATCACAGCTTTCCTAAAGTTCAGATTTTCAGGATGTTAGCAATAATGTTGAATCGCTGAAGTTAAAACTGCCGTGCTAAGAACAGCTTAACTTGAAGTCTGCAGGACCAATACTCTGCCATTAGCTCCCACATCCTTTCTCTTTCTTGCCTGAAACTGCCCCTGCCAGCTGCAGAAATAGAACGTGTTCCATACAGAGTATGCACTGTTGGAGCCAGCTCTGCCCACAAAAAAGAAGCTTCTGCTCTTTCACAGCCCTATGCTATGTTGGCATGAGCCCTTCTGAGGCCACACCGTCATCTTGGTTAGGGATGTGAGCTGGCTGAAAAGTAGCCCAGCTTGACCCTACAGCCCCTACAAATGAAAAAAAAAAAAAAAACCAAAACAAAACCAAAACCACCAAAACCCACCAAACAAAACCCACAAAGCTTTTCAGCAGCTTCAGTTCCTGAACTCAGGCTGAGGAATGCCTGATCCTTCACAGTCCTTCATTTTAATCTTTTAGTTTATACCTTGCCTGTCTTGACTTTTTGATTGCCTCTCATCCATTAGCTCACTCTTCTCTGTTCTCTCCTTTATCCAGTTGTTCAGGGGTGTTTTTTATCCTTTAAAATTATTAATGTTGTGGAGAGAGGGGTGAAGAAATCTTTCCCTTTGCAAGTCACGGTAGTGGCTTTTTTTTCTTGTTGCCTGAGCCACTCTGCCTGTTCTTTCTCCATCTGTTCTGAGACAGTTTTAATGAGCAGCACTCCGCAGAGTTATCTGAGTACGCCTGTTCCCTGGTTCTGCAGGGTGGCACAGATCAGAGGCTTTGCTTCTGAGCAGGACACCCAATTTCAGTGGACAGTTCTGCCTTTTTTCTCCTGTTAGGTCAATGGTATGTGGTCAACAGTTCAAGGTAACCTTTTTTTTTTTTTTTTTTTTCCCCACTTCATTCCTTTATCACCACTGACAGTGCACAAGAAAGTATGAAAAAAGGAGTTTCTCCGAATCCTCAGTCAGATAAAGCAGACTCCCCAAAATAGGAAACACTGGTAGCAAACTGATGGACTCAACACTTCCTCATTTCTATTCTATTCTATTCTATTCTATTCTTTCTTGTTTCTAGTCTTTCTATTTTCATCTCTGTATTTTTTTCTTTCTTTTTTTTTTTTTCCTGAAAAATAGGAATATTCTAAAATATTTCTGGTTTTCCATCCCATTTATTATTGAACATGTGTTTGAATATTGACAGTCTTTATCAAATTATTTATTTGCCAGATTTGCTAGTTGAAGAGGAAAGTTGGGCATAACCAAACTATCTGCTCCCTGGGCAGAATTTGTCTCTTGAAGTGACTGTGGATGCTAAGTAGTGATTACAGCAAATGAGCAGTTTTCCAAGGGTCAGGCTGACTATGGTGCTGTGGCAGGTTTCCCATCACTGGATTGTATGCCACTGGAGCGTGCCCTTTCTTTTGTGTGAGTGTCTCTGGCTTTGATGAATGCCAGGGCAGGGAAACACGAGCTTTTTACCTTTTGTGATGCTTGGGTGAATACCAGTAAATTTGCCTATTGATGCTGATACAGTTTTTCTTCAAAGTCAACCAAGAGGAAAGTGTAGTCCAAATGAGGTCAGCGATTACTCTGTGTGGGTGATAAAATAAAATACAGAGAGAAAAGAACAGGCCAAAGTGCTTAGTTGATGGTAATACTTACAACCTTCTACAGTGTAAACAAATAACAAGCCCAGGCTAGAATTCTGCTTAGAAACTGGAACTTCTCAGGCATGTCTTACTGAGCTCAGCTGCACACTCAAAACAAGAACTCTCACAGCCTTCATTCTTCATCTGCCTTAACGTGCTAAATTGGGTTGTGCTCAGCTAGCACAGAGAAGGAACTTGCGTTCAGCATGTCTGCTTAGACTTAAATTATCCCATCACGCTTCTTGCAAAAGCGCTGTGACTTACTGTTTTTCTCCAGAATGTGGTAGATTGGTGATCATGGAGTAGGCTCTGAAATTATTACACCACCTTTAAGATGAAATGAATTTTAAAAATAGAATCATAGAATGATAGAATGGCTTGACTTGGAAGAGACCTTAAAGATCATCTGGTTCCAACCCCCCTACCATGGGCAAGGACACCTCCCACTAGACCAGGTTGCTCAGAGCCTCATCTAGCCTGGTCCTAAACACTTCCATGGATGAGGTGTCCACAACTTCTTTGGGCAGCCTGTTCCAGTGTCTCACCACTCTCATAGTAAAGAACTTCTTCCTAATGTCTAATCTAAATCTACCTTGCTATAGTTTAAAACCTTTGCCCCTTGCTCTATCACCACATGCCCTTATAAAAGTCCCTCTCCATCTTTCCTGCAGGTCCCCTTCAGGTACTGTAAGGCTGCTATAAGGTCTTCTCGAAGTTTTCTCTTCTCCAGGCTGAACAGACCCAGACTCTTTAATGCTGAGGTTTTAATTGTCTCTTATTTATCAAACACAGAGAGGTTTTCCAAGCTTCACATCACAGTCATGAGGCATATATTCAGCTTGCTTACTTTCACAGACATCACCTGAGTACCTGCTTTAGTGATGCAATTGCTTAGACTTTCCTTCTAGTCAACAGAGAAAGACAGGTCCCTTCAGGATTAGGTAACTGAGATGTGAAAGACACTTTGGAGGTAGTTACAGTGCTAAATTAGTCACCTTAACTTAGTGATTAAGCTTTAGTGAGCTAAATCAGTGCTTAGCTCTTTGTTTCATGTGAAAAGAAAGATCACTGCAAACGATTTTAACTCCAAAAGGAGTTCTAAAAAAAAATTACTGAAGTTGCAGGAAAATCCTCAAAGGAGGTGGCTACATTAAGCATGCTTTGAAAACACTTTTAACAAAATGTTCTCAGTCTCTGATAAATCCTCTGAGTTTTTAGTGCAGATAGAGAGATACAGTAAAAAAACCCAAGATTCTTAAAACAGATTTGTTTTATAACCCAGGAACACTTGACTGCAACAGCTATTTGTAATAATGTGTGTGACAGTAGCCATTGGATAAAGGCTTATACAATTACCTATGCTTATACAAATACCTATACCCATCTACTAATACAGTTTAAAACAACCAGAAGGCTTCAGGTTTGGGATCATGGAAGTATTCAACAGGTAGATAAAATACATTTGCTTAGCAGCTTTGGGAAGCCTTATGACAAGGGAGTTACTTGTCTGGGGAGCTGATGGGGAAGGACTGCATGTATAAATCATAGAATCATAGAATTGTTTAGGTTGGAAAAGACCTTCAAGATCATTAAGTCCAACCATTAACTGTACTCTTATCTACCAAGTCCACCACTGAACCATGTCCCTAAGCAGCATATCTACTATATATGATGATGATGCATGGGACTGATCTTAACAAAGGTGGATATATGGGATATAAAGTGTAAGCAGATGAACTGAGATCATCATCTAGGCACCTTCTTGTGGTCACTACCAAGCAACAAAGAGAGAAGGCCTTTCCAGAAGGCATTTCTTGTCCATTCTCATGTGGATGTTAGAGGTGATTTTTGTGGCACTTACCTGTCCATCTTCACAGGCTGACTTAAAGGGGAACCAAATGTACAGATGCAGTTGGATGAAAAGTATTCTGCTCAAAATATGGCATAAAATTAGTGAATTTATACAGAGTTACTCAGGCTGAGACTGTGCTTGTGTCATTTAAACACTATAATCTCCACAAATATGTGTATTTTGTAATAGTTTCAGGGAAACAGGTGTGACCGTATTCCACATTTCAAAGAAAATCAGAGGTAAGGGGAAGAAATAGAAACTTGAAGATAAAGGAGAAGGTGAAAGCATCACATATCCATTTGAATTAAAGAGCTTATCTATTGTCCGTGCAATCAGAGGGAGGGAAGAGAAACAGGTATCTGTATATAATAGAGGAACTTTCTAAAATTGTACAGTTGCCTGTGGTTCATATAGAAAATGGAAGAACACTATTGTAATGACAGTTGTAAGGTATCTGCAGAAAGCTAATGCAGCAGAGCCTTCTGATTTCAGAAGTAACCCACTTTGCCCAGCATGGGTTGGAAATAAAAAGGAATCCTTCAGGTTTGTGTAATCCCAGGTAACTGAAGAGAGCTGCTCTTTAGTGTTTTATACTCTCTCTCCTGCTACGACAGTAGAGACTGACCTTAAACCTTTAGTAGTTTTGCTTGGGAGCGCCAAATTGCTACTGCATGTGTCATCCTGCTGAGAAACAGCAACAGAAATCTTGAGGGAACTTTCCACTTCTCAGAGATCAAGGATTCATTTTTAATGCCCAGTTCAATAGTTCCTTTTGCCTGTATTTCCACACTTAATAGCAGGCACCAAATCTCTACTTAAAAAAAAATAAAATATTTAGAATGCCTGAACAGATTATTTTAATCAGACAAGTGTTGCAACTTAGAATCATAGAAACTTCAGAAAATTAACTTCTTTTTTGTTTTTTTGGTTTTTGGTTTTTTTCTGTGTATGGGTGGAAAACCCAGGTGCTATGATTTCATGTAGTTTGCTCAGTAACTGACTTCAGGTAGTTAAGCATTTACACATCCTTCAGGTATCAGCAATGCTCCTAATAAGCCCACAAATGTACATTTTATAACTTCTTTTTTTTTTTTTTTTTTTTTTTTCCCAGAAGCTGATTGGGTTCTTTTCTTGGGTTTGTTTTGGTTTGTTGGTTGGGGTTTTTTTCCTTTTCTTTCTTCACCCAGATCAACCACACATCTTACATTCTTTGTCAATTTCTGTCTGGTCAGGAGGAGCCAAGAAGGCTGTAAACCTCCAGCAGACTGATTAAGTACAATTTCCCTTTAATAAAGAACTCCTTCAGCTGGTGGGTGAAAACCCCATATACACTAATCCAGCAAAGAATGTACAGTCTAGGCTGGGTGCTATGTCCAGGCTGATTTCTAAGCTGTTTCTGGTTAGCAAATGCATTTAACTTCTGTTAGCAGAAAGATGTGCTTGAGCACTAATGATGTTGTCTGGTGGCTCTTCACTGATACTGTCCCTCTGTCACATGCAAGTAATATAAGAGAAATTATGTTTCTTGATACCTGTTAGTCTTTGATGGTTGCACCAGATAAAACCATGCAGTCTTACATAAAGATGTAAATATTGTGGTTAAAGATGTAAATATTGCAGTTTTATTGTCAATAAAATGCATTTTCTGTATAACATGAAATAATGCAGTGAAAACAAACTTGCTGGAAGAAGTGTGTTTCTCATGCACTAAAATGGATCATTCTGGAGTAGCACCCTTGGGCAGCAAGTTGTGAGGGAGTTTTGCTTTTTCAAGGTGTTTTCCTTCCAATACTGACACTGTTGGGACTGCTGTACTAGGATGGCTTGATATTCTCAAGCAGCATTCAGCAGCTTTTGATAATGGGACAGGCAGGAAAGACCAATACTATAACAAAACTGATTTTCTTCAATGACTGAAAATTTTTAACTTTAGCCATGCTTATTTTCACTTAACTAAGCTCTTTCCATTGTTTGTACTTTCTGAGGTGGCAGCTTAATAATAGGACACTACTCTGTCTTGAGACAAATGTTACCTGTGATAGGGGCTATATCAATATATAAATAAGTGGGGCTATACCCTCTTCTCATCTCCCAGGATGGAAGAACCTAGAGAGTAATCTACTTGGGCATACAGTCTTTCAAATAATTAAGTTAGGATGGTGACCAAACAATGTGCATCTTCTACAGCCAATAAAAAGAACAAGTCTTTTTGTCTAACTTTGTCTAACATCCTTGTAGGAAATCCTGAAAGAGTAGCGAGATTCACCTCTGATGCTTAAGTTGTGTGGTACCAAAGTATTCAATGACTGAATACAATTTTTTTTTCCTTTGTTTTCTTGGAAGATCTCCAGAACCTCTGTTTTCAGGCAGTGTAGCAGTACTAAGGAGCAGTTGCTTCCTTTGCTCTTCAGAGTTGACCTGATGTGGGCCAGAAAAGAGCTCTGAAGTTGCTTTGAACACTGCTGCTGTGTTTAGTTTAGCAACTTTGTCAGATGTTTACTTTGGATGGTTAATTCTTCAATTCCTAATTCTGTAGAACTTCTGGATCCTCCTTCCTGTAGCAGAGCTCTGCTAGCTCCTGAGAGAGCATGAGCAGTTCTTCTGGGAAAGAGGAACTAAATGGTGGTGCTTATGGGAGTAGTTGTTGTCCTTTGCAAGCACTGTTTTTTTCAGTCACACCTACATCCTTCCTCTTGGGAAGGAAGGACTCAGTACTATTTAGCTGAAGATCCCAAGGCAATCTGGCCAATGTAGCTTTTTATAAACACTTGGGAGTTGTTAGTTCTGCAGAGGAATATTTGTCCTGTTCTGTGTTGTTCCACTACAAGGCAGTGCTTGGGATTTTTTATGGAGTGTTATTGTACAAAAATAACACAACCAAAGTATCAGACATACTTGCTTAGTCCATTTTGGATGTAGCAACTCCAAAAATCAGTTAGCAGTTCCTGCCCACTTGTATATAAGATGTTCTTTGAGATAACTTTTATACAGGTTGAGCCTGCAGTACTCCTACATAACTTAAAAATACTTAGTTCTTGCAAAAGTACTTTGAACCCAAATATTGTGAATAGGCCTGATTTGCTTCTTAAAACTTCCAAGACACATGCACTTAATTTCTAAGCAGACTAATACACAGGGCATATTAAGGATTCTTGACTTTTGTTGATATGAGAACTATTTTATTTTTTACAGAAGTGATAAATGAAACTTTGGATTGCAAAAACTTTCTCCCAGTTGATTTTTTTGGTTGTTTTTAATACAGAAAGCTGTATTCCAAACCACCTCCGGGCACCATGTGATTGCCCACGTGCTGGCATCTAGTGTCATTGAGTCCCTGTAGCATACCCTGCCTGGCCTCCAGCTACCACTCCAAAAGGACATGAGTCTCCCATAGCTCCTGCATTGTGTCTGCTGCTCCATGACAATGGTTTTTTTGGAGAAACTGGGCTTGGGCTGTCACTGAGGGCACCTGACCGTGGTTCAGCTCAGAGCAGTAATAGCTCACTGAGCTTTCCTCTGGTGGCTCCTTCCAGCTACTTCTGAACGTTTGCACTTTGTAGCTGTGCTGTGTTGTGTCTTCTGCAGATACTCAAAATAGGCACCTATATTTAACAGGTATATTTGACCTTGATTTCTCTGTGCTTTGTTTTCTCATCTGTAAGTTTGGATAATACCAGCTGTTCATTTTTCAGGGATATTGTGAGGATAAATTATTAGTGAAGCACTTAAGTACTTAAGGGATGAGTAATGTAGTAAAGTCTACAAGAAAATTAAACATTCTGTCTTTCTAGCAGGATCTGAATATTGTTTACTAAATGAGGTACAGGGTCATACACAAAATGCTGAATAGAGAGAGCTGTGCATCCAAATGAGGCAGAGCTCCTATCTTAGAAAAAAAGAAGTATGAATCAAGACTTCTGTGCCAAGTAAGTAAGTGTACAAAGTCACACAAAAAAGAACAAAGGGAGGACAGTCTACCACAGTTCTGATATCTGCAACTTTTTGGCTGCCAACTTAAAACTTTAAAGCTATTTTTGTGAGATGCTATATTTTGTGATATTGTCTGTTGCATTACACAAACACACACACACAAATCCTCTTATAACCAACTTTGTTAATGCTGGAGTCTGTAACCAGAACATACAATGCAGCTGAATCAGGGATTCAGGTTAATGTTAAAAAGAAAAAAAACCCCAACCCCCAAAAAAAAGATATTTTATTTTCTTGGTTTTTTAGCATGTGCCTTTTAACATGGCATAAAAATTCTCTAAAAGGTTCACCACTCAATTAAACTTTTCTATTAAATGCTGGATGCAGAAGCCATATATTTAACAAGTTTTCCACTCTGTTGCTTTACTGTATAAATAATATGTCTTCTGGAAATTTCTAATACACGTCAGGTATTCATGATGAAAAAGCACATTTGTACTGCCGGTTCGGAGATAATTACTTGCCATTAGGTTCATAAGATCATAAATTTTATTCATTTCTATCATCTAACTTGTCAACTTCTTACATTTTGCCTACACTCTGCCCCTCACTGACAAGCAGCAAATAATTTAGTCTTCCACCAAAATGATAATGACTGGCAAATGAAAATTTCATTGAAAGAGACAGTGCAACATAGTTGCACTGAAGGAACTTTTTAATTTGTTCAAATGATAATTCAAGTGCTGTCACTGAAATGTATTTATTTAAGTGACTTGTATTTAAGTGACTTCTATGCTCTGTTTAGCTGCTTCCTTGTTATTTAAGTGATAAGCAATACATGCTGGTTATTTTGTTTAAAATGCATTTTTACACAGTCTTGTTGTCACTTCTGTTAAAAATTATTTGGGAAAATAGTAGAATTTACCACCATAACAAAGTTTTTTCTCTCAGTAATGTCACTTCTGTGATATAATATTCCACTATACAAATCTGATGGGGGATGCAAATGTCTAGCTTCTCGTTAGGCAAAGGTCATGTATTTCCATGTCAATTTGGAGATGCTGTCCAGCAGTGGCACTGATGGTTTCAGTGGTATGTTGTCTATAACTTAATCAAGAACTCCCACAAAACTCTCTTGCCTCATTTGTAGCAAGATCTTTGGCATGCTGGTGTACAGATGAGTAGAAAAGATCTTGAGATATTGGGGAAATTTGGTTATTATTCAGGAAAGAATTTTCTATTACCCGATATCCACCCATTTCTTCCTGAAGGAACTGAAAGGACTTTTTGTCCCTTCAGCTTTTGTGTTCTTTATGTGGAGCTTTTTCTTACCTCAGTGACTAACTACATAAAAAAACTTAGAGAATCATAACTAAGCTGGGAGAAAACAGGCATTGACAAAATTTATATTCCTAATCATGATTTGAGATAGTTATAGTATTAGAAATATATACTTCAAATATTGAAAAGAATAGTACAGAAAAATGCTTAATATATGTAATTTGAAATCAGGAAAGGTTAAGTAATTTTTGGCCACATCTGTCATGTTTGTGTATTAATCTGCCACTAGAGACAATCAGATACAATTCAGGGGGGAAAAGAACAAGCACTAGAGAAGCAATTTTCCAGTGAATTGGTCTTTGGCAAAGGTTGCTTACCGGGGCAGCCTTGCCTTTCCATCAGAGAAATATAAAAGGTAAAAAAAAAATAAAGTAACATCATCTTTTCTGCCATTAGGTAGTAATATTTTGGAAGAATATGTTGGTCCCACAATGCCTTCCAGCATTTGAATGATGACAAGATTTAGAAAAGAAAGAATGTCCTCTCAATGTCTGTTAGATACTGGCATTGTAGGCTTGCCTTTATAGTAGCAAGAAAATATGCACACCTCCACATTGAGATGAAATGGTTTGTGAAATGTTCATACTATGCATCAGGTACTTGAAAATCCCTTAGTAAACATACAGTTGGAGGCTGTTATTGTATATTATTGACTTCAATTAGCGTTTACTCTGTATCCAGTAAATGGGAAAGTGTAGTTCCATGCATAATGCAAAATTCATGTAAATGCTTGGAGGAACAAAATGATACCAGATTCTCTAAAATATTGCACTTTGCAGGTCAATGTGACTGCAGAGATTTTGTTAATACAGTGTGAACATAGTTATAAACTCACAAAGGTGGACAAAGTAAGTAGACAGCCTTTGTCCTGTACAGTACAGATACTTCTGTGCTCTCCTGTCTCTTTCACATTTCAAATTACTCCATTGCTTGTGTAGATCTTCCTGATAGTGGTTTTGGTATTTTGTTCTGCGGTGATGCTAGGTGGCAAGTTATGATAGAAGCTGCAATATAAGCCTGAAGAAATTTCTCATTTGATTTTTGCAAATTGTTTTGGAAATCTTAAGGTCTCAGAGAAACCCAGATCGCTGAACACCAGGCTCTGAGAAACAGAAAACTACTTCAGGTTGTTCGTGGAGAATGTACAGAAATGTAGCCAAAATAAAATGCATTTGCTTACAGTTTGGTTCTTAACAGTCAGATCTCATTGTAGGATGATGTATTATTCAGTCTTTTTTGATTTCCTTTTTTTCTGGGTGTAAAATTGAAAATTTTAATTTGAAGAAAACTTCTAGAAAGAAGGATTTCAGAAGAATGAAAACATTCAGTTAAAAAAAAAAAATTACAAGCATGAATGGGCAGCTCAATTTCTGTACTTCTAGTTTACCAGAGTCCTAGCTTCTCCTAGTGCCTGAGCACCTGGTAAGTCCTGGTACCAGCAGTGGCTCCAGAGCTGTTAGGATTTCCCCTGGAAAGCCACCTTCCTGTATGCTCATTCACTTGCAAGGAGCTGAAAGACCCCAGGATCTTGAATACCAACACAAAGTTGAGGTTCTGCCTTGCTGTTTCCACTCAGAAGTTCATTTTGAGGCACTTCCATTTCAGTGAATCTGGTTTCCCAAGAAAAAACACTAGCGACATTTACAACAAAAGAGATTTCTCACCAGTTGTCAATTTTGATGAGCAAACCAATGTGAGATTTTCTTAAATTTTTATTGGCTTATTGGCTGAACCCAAGGTACTTACGTTACCTTCTACTCATTCTTCTTGAGACCACACTGAAGCTGCATCTTAGATGAGAATTTCCCACTTAGTTTATTAAGCAGAGCTGGCCAAAGACACTGATGCTATATATGCCCTTTACTTTCAGTTAAGGAACAGCCAGCTGTCAGATATGTAAATAGGAGCATCTGTGCATTAAACACAACACTTCTATAAATTAATTTAGTTCAAGGAATTTTTCAAAAGCCATCTTATTTAAGAAGGCAATTGGTTTGTAAATTATCAGAGAACTGTTTATCCATATTCTTGTAAGGATTTGGAATAATGTACTGGAAATAACCACTGTGCTTTGCAAGATGTCTTCCAATCTGATGGAAATATCTAATACCCGGTGAGTTCAGTGTGTAAGTAGAGGAGAGGTGGGAAGGGTCTGAGAAATCACAGAATTGGATATTATATACTGGGTTGTGTTGAAAGTGACCTTAAAGATCATCTAGTTTCACCCCCCCTGCCATGGGCTGGAACAGCTTCCACTAGATCAGGTTTCTTAAAGCCTCATCCAACCTGGCCTTGAACACATGCAGGAATGGCACATCCACAGCTTCTCTGGGCAACCTGTTCCAGTGTCTCACCACCACTACAGTGAAGCATTTCTTCATTCTATCTGATCTAAATCTACCCTCTTTCAGATTAAACCCATTACCCCTCATCCTGTTACTACACTCCCTGATAAAAAGTCCCTCCCCATCTTTCCCGTAGGCCCCCTTTAAGTTCTGCAAGGCCGTTATAAGTTCTCCATGGACCCTTCTTCAGGCTGAACAACCCCAACTCTCTCAGCCTGTCCTCATATGGGAGGTGTTCCAGCCCTCTGATCATCTTCGTGGCTCTCTGGACCCACTCCAGCAAGTCCATGTCTTTCTTTACGCTTGGAGCCCCAGAGCTGAACACAGTACTCTGGATGGGTTTTAACAAAAGCAGAGTGGATAGGGAGAGAGAAACAAGAGAGAAAAGATACCACAAAGAACATCAAGTCATCCAAACCCTCACAACTTGATATTCCAACATCTCTCTTCTCAGCCCATGAGTCTTGGCTCCAAAGGCCTGTGTCCAGGGATTCAGCAACAGTGTCACTTTCCTTCTCTGCACTGAGGCAACAAGTGTATGTCGAGCAATTTGTACCATCCGCTACATGAGTGTCACTAAAAGCAAGAGGAGCACAAGGACAGATGCTTGAGGACATTAGTAGTAAATTATTTAAATAAGTAACACCAGGCTTGGTGTTGAAAAGCATCATCTTGGCGGTTTGCCTTTTCAGCAGGCAGTCAGTAAAGCGAAGCACAGCTGACCTCTCTTGCCAGAACATCAGGATATTGGGTAGGCTGAGTCTGTTCATGCACCTCCATTCCTGAAAATTAAATGATGAAATAAAAGTGTGATTCAAATGCATTTTGTGAGATGACTAATCTACAGTACGTTTTACTTGGTGAGACAAAGAACCTTAATAATAATATTTCCAAAATGTGGCTTGAGCGTTTTTTAAGTAAGCTGATTAAAAGTTTGCCAACGAAGGATTTTTTTCAGCTTGTTCAGAACTAAATACCTAACTTTTGAGAACTTCTGAAACTGTATCCCTGGTTTTCTTTGTTGCCATTTTGTGGGTTTTAGATTTGCTTTTCATAAATAGACTTAGTATGGAGGCACTAAAGCCTGGGGTGTGTCTGTTTGCCAAGAAAATACAAGAGTTGATTTCCCACATGGCCTTCTTGGCTGGCAACTGCAAGCTTAAGTATATTACTCGGTGATTTTTATTTCTTTTTTTTTTATTATTATGTTTTTTTAAGACTGTGTCTACTTTTGTTCATCACTTTGCAAAGCTTGTGGTTCATTATACTGCCACTGCTTGCCTGGAAAGGAGCAAAGAGAACACATAAAAATCAGGTCCATTGTGCCTGAGGAACAATGTGGGGATCAAGGGAGGCTTCTGAAAACCTTTGGTGTTACAGCTCCATGCTGCCTTTTTCTTGGTATACTGTAGGAAGGACCACCCCAAACGGTTTTACGTCTGAGAAAAAAAATGAAGCTGTGGGAAAAAATAAGCGACTGTAAGGGGTCTGAAATATAGAAGTGATGGCAGCATACAAGGCATCTGCCTTCCTGCCTGAGGATCCAGCTGTGATCAATGCAAACCCACTTCTTGTTGCAGGATGGTGAAGCTGTCACTTACCCTTGAGCACAAATTACCTCTGCCTGGTCAGTAACGAATATAAGTTTCTTGCTTTGCTGTAGCCACACAACTTTGATCTTGAAAGCCAGAAGCAAATACAGATCAGGGTATTTATGTGCATGTGTAGAACTGAGGAATGAGATTCTTTATCTGCCCATCAAAACTGGAATTTAAGGAAACTTTCCCATATGGTAAGTTTTGTGACAGAAAATAGGAGAATTTCCCGTGATGTTTCTACAAGGTCTGTGGGTTTAGACACTTGCAGCAATTTTCCTGCTTTCTTCCTTGCACCTGGCTCCTGCTTTACTGTTCATGAAAGTAAAGAAAAAAGAATTTGAGTGCAAATTCTCTCCCAGCTCAACAGATAGGCTGTTACACGGTGGGACTGCTTGCTTGGTTGGTTTTGTGTATGTGTACTTCGCTTTGGTCTGAGTTTCCTGTGTAGAAAGCTATTGTTGCTTTAAGAAGCAGAAAATGACAAGTGCTGGTGAACCTGGTGGGCTCTCAAAGCCCTGAAATGAAGGAAAGTGGGAGGTTTGTACCAAACACTGGCGTACTCACCTCAGTGTGTCATTTAAGTGGTTTAAGTACGCTTTAGCTCACATTAGTGCAAAAACATTTAAGATGTTCACATGCAAATTTCTGGGAATGATGCTACAGAGATTATAAGGACAGTATTTTGTCATCAGTGTACTCAAAGCATATTTGTTGAAAGAAAGAACCAGCATTAGCAACAAAGCTACAACGAGGTTTCCCAAATCATTAGTTTCAAATAAATGGTATTCGATGACGTTGAAATTTTGTGTGAACATATGAAAAAAAATTAACTTCTTCACAGTTATCAAAACATATGACTTAATTTGCTCTGCTAATGAGAAAAAGAAATGCCTTCTTGGAACAATATGAAAAATAATTATATTAATTTTCTTATCTAATCTAAAATTATGAACTGATAACTTCTGTGACTTTCCTGTGTTTTCATTCTGTTATAGGACTTAATGTATATACTACATAGTCAATGGAAAGACAGTTGTATATTATGGATTTTCTGCTTCTTAAAACTTAGAAATCCAGTTGCTTTCCTTTAAAATACCTTTTTTTTTTTTTTTACCAATTATATATTAATGACTAGTGCACCTTAGCGCAAAGGTCCAAGTGTTGTGTTCTTCTTTTGAGGCCAACCTTTTTAGTTTAATCTATAGTATTTGTGTGCTGAGGAGATAGAATCCAGTCTGCTTGGTAATAGTAGCATGATGGTGACTGCCTCTTAAGTGCCTTGAGTCTTTTCAAATGAAGAGCTTATTTCTTCCTTGGAAGAACCTTGTTGGATGAAGAAAGTCTCCAAAGCATTATTCTCTTATGTTGTCTAGTCACCTTGACTGAAGCAGCATAAGCACATGCTTATATGTAACTATTCACCTTGTTTCCAAACTGTGTCTAATTAGAAGATCTATTTTTAATAGACACCAGTACAAAACTGAAAAATGACACCTGCTCTAACTCCTTTTTCTGTAACTGGTATCTAAACGCAAAACATAGTAGAATATGGAGGAGTGGTTATCAGTACGTATATTACTTTGGGGGTTTTTTGAGTAGATAGGATATGATTGGAAAGTTCAATGTACAAAAATGGTGTCAAGATATATTTCTCTTTTGCCACTGCTGGCTTATGTTAAATGAGATCAATAACCAACTCCCTATTTTGACTCAATTCTGTGGGCAATGACATGAATGCTTTTTGGAGAAACACTTTAAAAAAAATAATCAAAAACTTTGACAGAAATAATTTTATGATTTGCTAATTGATCGTAAGTAGTTTTTTGGGGCAGATTTTAACAGTGCTAGACTGAGCTAAATGGCTTTAGGTATTTTACCACTGGCAAGGGAAGCTGTTCAGTTCCATGGCTGGATATTGATACATTGGCACAGCAGTATTTGAATTACTTTCCAGTGTCTTTGGCCCTGGAATGGCATTGAATGCTAGGTTAATTTCCAGCACAATTATAAACATCCATGACAATTTTAAAAGAAAGTTTAAGATTGGAAGACTGTACTTAGAAAAAAAACAAAACACAATCCCCCCCAAAAACCTGACCCCATCCCCCCAAAAAAGCAATACTCAGTGCTTAACAGGACATAAAGGAACACACAATTGGGTTTTACATTAGAGGAAAATTATTAACCTAGGATGCCAATTTGTCTTTACAATATGAAGCTTTGGTGTCTGAAGGTACATTAAAATTAATTTTAAAGTAATTTTTTCCTAGAATGCCCTTGGCATACATCATAATTAAATATGGTAATTTTTGTCCAGTATGGCAGGATGGAGCCAAGTCTACACTAACTTACCTTCACCATTTTTTAAACTTTTAAACTTGTAACTGCAGAAGGTTTCTACAGGGAGTAGAGGACTTACCTTGTTTATTTTACTGAAGTTTCCCTGTATCTTTATATCTTATGGACAAAAGTTGATGTAAAGTTGTTTTTCCTGATTTTTTTTTTTTTTTTAAGTTTTATTATCTTGCTTTTCCCTGCAGTTTCCTTCTTTCCCAACTGGCTTCCTGAATAAGGGCATAGATTTAATCATTTCTCACTGTAGGCAAAGCTCTACTTCTAACTGCCCCCCAGGCTGGAATCAGTGGCTCAATAGGCTAAATGCAGACATTGAATCAGCCTTTTCTAAATTTGATACTTGGCAAAATGAAACGTTATTTCTGCAATGAGCATGCTTTGCATTCTCCTTCCTTCATAAGCACTTCCTTCAGCTCTTTAGCTTTGTTATGGAGATATTCCAGAGCACTTACTGGAGGCAGATTTATGTATGTTACCTGCACTGAGCAAATTTAGGACATTGATTTCTGCTAGGGAAACCGAGGACGTGCCACCAGCTCTGCCTACTTTACGAAGCAAATCTTGAGCCGAGCCTGTGAAGAGGTAGTGGTGTTGACACCCTCCTCCCATGTGCTTCCCCACTGCTACCTGTATCATCTTTCATCACTGTTGGCAAAAAGAAAATAAAGAAAAAAGCCCCCCACCTGACAAGCATGTAGAGATAATCAGTTGAATGATTAATTTCTGGTTTCTGATGAGCATTTTACAAAACCCTATTTATTTCTCAATCAAGTACAGAAAAGTCACTTTGTATATTATGGTAGCATACAACTTCAGTTTACACAGAATAATTTTTTTTCTGTTGATTTCTTCCTTATGGCACACTTCTCTGTGGGCCTTCATATTTCATATCTGAATACTTTTTCCATCCATTTTTGAGCTTTGATTTTGGGAGGGGATGATATCTTTTATTAGCTCACCTGACACATAAAAAAAATTAATGGATTATGAAAATCATCTCTTACCAAGCTCATCTCAAATTATTGAGTTACTTTTCTCACCTCTTTCACTTTTACACTGGATCAACAGACAGAAGTCTATTGCCAGAGTGCTTTATCCTCTGCAGACATTTTGGAATGCTTTGCTACTCTGGGATGTTCTGAAATGTATTGTGAAATGCTCAGTGATCCTTGGCAAAATAGATGTGAACCTGCAGTTTTCCAGTAATTTCTCTAGGACTGAAATAATGAGGAAAAGAGATGTTTATACTGATCTCAGCATTAGTGACTGTTTAATTTGGAAACCGGGCAATAAATAATTTTGTTTAGAGTTTACATTATTTTATGTGACTTAATTAAAGAAGAAATAAGACTGCTTCATTTCAAACAGTGAATAATGAGACTGTAGCTGGAGAGTGTGCTGCTACAGATATGTGGGTGCAAAAGTTTTGAAACTGTATTGTAACCAAACAGCTGTGGTTTTATATTTTTATATTTGTCTGGTGGCAAATACACAAGGTGAAACCAGCCCTATGCCTCTTCATCTTCTTTTAACTGGGACTGACAGCTTGTAATACAGATACTTTCATTATATATAAAAAACATAACCTGAAAAGGAAAGTAGCTCTGTGCATCAGACTGTGTGGTGATGTCTTTATTTATAGCCTAGTTCATTTACGATTGTAAGTAAACTTGACTTCCATACACAGCAAAGTGTGAAATATCCAAATTAATCACAGACGTAACTGCCTGGAGAAAATAGATTTTGAGAGGATCAAAGGTATGAAATGAGAAACAGAAAAGAATTGGGAACAGGCCGTTTATGGATTAACAGGCTAAAGGGTCACTCAGCCCTCAGAAATAAGTCTCAAAGGCAGAACTGCTATTGATTTTTTTCTTAACTGAAATCCCATTTATACTGAAAAGAATTAAAGCATAGACACACTAAATAGATTAAAATCTTCTAGATCTTACTTGCTTGTGGCCTCTGAATTTATCTGGCTAGTTGTAAAATGCTAGTGCTGTAGTCTTTCCACGATGAAATGGGTGGCAGTGTGACATGCCATTTCGTGGACCATGTCCCACCAGGTAGATCCTACAGGTTCAACAGAGCCCTAAGTTGCAAATGCCAAACTCAGACTAGACCTGTGAAATACTCTTCAAGTTTTAGATGTGAGTGACCAACGGTCCAGTCACACTCTATAATCCCATTTGGATTTTGGGCAGGGCATAAAGTGGGACAGAGAGAAACCATGATCATGGCTGTGCTTCCTGCAAAGCAGCTGAACAGCGATGACCCTCTTTCTAGACCTAGCGTAAGCTCTGTTGCTCCTAGTGTAGTTGCAAAGAATGTGACATCTGACAGACATCACAATGACTGGTACATCCCAGAAAACCCTATGGCCATAGAAGAATCCACTCCTTAGGCCAATAAATTTGTCGTATGCTACTGATAAAGGCCTCAGTAGTGTATGGGGACATGTATTTCCCACTTTAGGAGCTTATCTCTAATCTCAGGGGAGAGCATCTTAGGAAAGAGTAACATCTGTGACATGGTGTCATCTATAGTGAAAGCCTCTACCTTCAGTGAACAACCAGCACTGACCATGCTCTTTTACACTGAATGTCTCACTGTTTCCCTCACAGCTGGCACCTTTCAGCTGAAGGTGAAGATGGACTGAACTATCAACTTAGAAAGTGAAGTGCATAGCACCAAAAAGTTCTTGGATTTTCTGCCTGATTCATTTTAGTAGAGAATTGTCATATTATTGTCTGTTGGGGACTTAATGGACTAGATAAATGGACAGTGAGGTAGACTGGAAACTGGCTGAACTGCTAAGCTGCAAGGGTTGTGATCAGTTGCACAAAGTTCAACTAGAAGCCAGTAACCAGTGGTGTGCCCCAGGGATTGACAGTGGGACCATTACTGTTTAACATCTTCATTGATGACCTGAATGATGGGACAGAGTCCAGCCTTGTCAGGTTTACAGATAATATAAAATGGGAGGAGTGGTTGATATACCAGAGGGTTGACTTGTCATTGGAACCCTGACAGGTTGGAGAATTGAGTTTACAGGAACCTCATGAAGTTCAACTAAGGGAAATGTGAAGTCCTGTAATGACCTGGATTTGACAATGTTTTGCTGGATGATGTTGGATTAACAGGTAGGTGAGGATTTTCTGTCTCATGACTTAGTTGCTCTATTGCAGCCAATATACCACATCTCTCTCTAGTTCCTTTTTCATTCTCAAGCATACCAAACTCATAGCCATGCAGTGCAGCTTACCTTGTTCTAATTTTTCCCGGTGCAACAGCTTTATACAAAGCCAATCAATATTTTCACCACAAAGAGGTGAGAAAAGGCTTGCGTCTGTCAGCATTCCTAAGTACTTCAAGCAATTAACTCTTGAGGCTTTTGACCTCAACTGAAATATGTCTTCTCTCTGCTGGCTCCCTGTGACTTGAATCAGTGTCTCCCTCTGTCTCTCTCCCTCTTTTTTTTATAATCTTGTCTACTGAAATCCCTTAGTGCAGATGTTGTAGGAGCTTTCTGTGCCTACACCAAGCAGGCTGGGATGTTTTACTAGTTATTCCTGTTAGATTTACATTGCTCTGCAATGGGAAAGACTGATAAGCTGCTGTTCAGTGTCAACAGATTTCATGACTCACTTCAGAGAGGTGGAGATTTTTAGAAGTGGGTAGTCTTTGTATTTTAGAGTCTGCTTTAGATAGGATGAGAAAATCATGTTAATAGTTGAAATTCTGGAGATAGATCACAAAAACTATCAGAACTCTGAAAGAGAAATGCTTCTGCATTTATTTGAGCTATATATTTTTTCCCCTTGGGGGACAATGAATGGCTGCTCTAAATTTTCAGAGGTTCAAAAAGGCTTTGAACCAATCAATGAAAGGAAGAACCACTGAAGTAAAAAGTTGCCCCCTCTGAATTAGAAGGTTCTTGAACCAAAAGTTGGTGTATGCTAGGAGTGTATCCATGCTTAAAGTTCTTTATTTGTAGCCTCCTGATACTGAGCTTTATGGACCCTTTGATCTGACCTGTACCTCTGCCCTTGTACTGTTCTGTGAAGTGAACTGGGCCCACTCAAAACCCAAGTCCTGGCTACTGATTAAAACTGCAGAACGTGTCAGAAGGTGCTGCTACTTGGTCTTGAGCATTGATGCAGTGCCCCAGACATCAGCGTCTGGGCAAGAAGTTGTGAACACACTAGACATTTCTCCATGAGGATGCTGGGCATTGTCTGGAATTCAGTGGGAGTATAAATGGACTGCATCAACTGTGGCATGTGTAAACATCTGGTCTTACTAGGACAATAAGGTGCAAGATGTTCAGATCATGATCCATTTATTGAAAATAGGACAGTTCCCACTGTCTTTTAAAAGATGTCTGTCTTTATGGAGGCTATAAGCTGAAATCAGGACAGATAACTTCAGGCACCACCATTCAAAACGTTGGTTGATATAAATTCAGTCCTGCACAGAACAAACAGAAGAAAAATTGCAAGCAGAAAACATGTTTTATGTAAATACCAAAACGTCACAGTAGCAACAGCACAACATAGGTAAAAATAACTTTCTGGTTTTCTTCCAGATTTGCATTTGCATTTTGAATCAGTCTGTACACACTAGAAACAGTAAAATTAGAAGATTAGAAGTGTAGAGCAAGGTTTGAGGAGTACTGTGTCCAGTTCTGGGATCCCCAGTTCAAGAGAGATGAGAAGGCACTAGAGTCCAAAGGAGGCTACGTGGTTGATAAAGGGAGTGGAACATCTCTCTTCTGAGGAAAAGATGAGAGCTCTGGGGCTGTTTAGTCTGGAGAAGAGAAGACTGAGAGGGGATCTTATTAATGTTTACAAATATCTGAAGGGTCAGTGTCAAGAAGATGGGGCCAGCCTCTTTTCAGTGGTGCCCCATGACAGGGCAGGGGACATCAGTCATGAACTGGAACATAGGAAATTCCACCTCAACCTGAGGAGAAAATTCTTTACTGTGAGGGTGATGGAGCCTGAAACAGGCTGCCCAGAGAGGCTGTGGAGTCTCCTTCTCTGAAGACTTTCTAAACCCACCTGGACATGTTCCTGTGCAACCTGCTCTAGGTGAACCTGCTTTGGCAGTGGGGTTAGACTTGGTGATCCCAGAGGTCCCTTCCAACTCCTACCATTCTGTGATTCTTTGAGTTTAGTTTGGCTAATAATCTGCAGATATATTTTTTTCAAAGTGCAGTCAACTCCTGTTATACTGTCAATGTGATATTTGACTCTACACAAACTGCTTCAATGACAATTTTATATCCTATTGTACAACTCCAATTAGACCTGGTGTTTCAAAACAAGACAATTTGTCTTGCTGTAAATACAAAAAGAATTATACAAATGTATGTTTCTGCTTTATTATCCTGGAAACCTCACAGATCATATGAATTGTTTGGTGTGTGGCAGTCCAAGGAGAAAATCAGAAAAAGAGATTGTATTTAATTGGCTTCTTGCTATGTTTACTTCTGTCTGATCTGGGATTAAGTTGTCATTTATACAGCTTTAACAGTGTTTTTATTCCTTTTCAAGTTTTTGAAATGCAGGTTGGATGAATCGTACTATATTTCCCAAGTTTTCCCAGTGTTACAAGTCATTAAAAGGAATGCAATAACTACTTGGGAGAGGAAATGCAAGAAAGTTAATATACATTTTAGGAAACTAAGACTCCCCTTGCTGAATGCGACATAGAGAATATCACAAAAGCATGTTTAAAAATCATGTTGACTTCTGAAAGCTTATGTTTTGCTGTTGGTTTTTTTTTTTTTTTTTTTCTGTTGGTAATCCAAGAAGTTTGGTCAAGAGGATGCAGTGTACAAAGAGTTATGCCCGTGGCTATCAGCAGCTCAGCCACAGCTCACAGAATAAGTGCCAATTCCTGGTGAAGCTGCCTTAGCAGTGAGCTTCAGGGAGGCTGAAGGTTGAGATGAAAGTACCATTGCAGAAGTGTTCAGGGTCAGCTATTACTTCATACATCAAGGAAGAAATGGCTTGGATGAGGAATAAAAGGAGGAGTAAGAAATGGTCATTACAGGTAGCTAAAACTGTTTCTGTCTTTGATCATTGCTTTTGTTTGATTTGGCATTTTGTCAGTTTTGACATTTTGATATAGTGTGTCTTTTGCTTGCAGCCTTGCCTTCTAATTTCACTTTGGTCCAGCATAGACTATACCTTTGTCACCAGCTGCTCAGATGCTTGAGAGGCAGATTGCATATTGCAACCATGGAGTTGAGATAGGGAATTTCTTGTTCCCTTGGGGGTGCACAGAGCGGACAAGACGCACAGAGCTGCTGGAGGACATGTGCCTGTTGGCCACAGAAACAAAAAGCCCACCCCAAAGTAAAGCCAGGTGATCAGTAATCACAGTAGAATAGACCTGTTTTCTCTCAGATCAAATGTTCAGCTCTGAAAAGCACATCTTAGTCCTGCAGAGGGTAACTGCATAGTAGTCCTGTTAGTTGTTGGCTTTTTCCTTAGGCAAAAAAAGAGTTTGTTTCCACACAACAACAGACTTTTAAAAGTGTATTATTTTGCAAAACGCACAGCACTCTCCTATTATTTGCAAGTTGCATATAATTCCATAGCATTTGTAATGTGTGCATAACTGTAATTATTTTTACTACTGTAGAATTTCGATATCATAAATACTCATTTTCCTATCAGGCTTCAGAAAATCCATCTGTAGGAATAGCAATCTTTATCCATATCCTCAGCAGCACAACAGAGAGGTTCTTGTTCACCCTGACTGTTTTTTTCTGTTTGTCCTGCCTGATCTGGGCTATGGATACTTCTTTGTCCGTAGGTTGATCAAGTAACTAGATGGTATTTCTGCTCAGCTTCTGTGGTTCAGAAAATGTTCCATCCATCTTTTGAAACATTCTTTCACAAAAGAAAAAGGATGGGTAACTTAAAAATAAATAACCTTACGTCCTATAACCAACACAGGATTCTCTCTCATTGTGGGCAGGGTGTGTTAAAGCTTTACTCCCTTGACTGTGGCTGCCTGTTGTCTGCATATGAACTGCATTACTGGAATCCTAGCAAACTGCCAGCTATATGTTGTGTTACATGAATAAATGAAGAACAGGAAAGTGTTATTTTGTGTGTTGGTTTATAGCACTGTGAAAAATTAATGCTGCTGGAAGCTTTAATCACTTTCAGTAATCAAAAGACAAAGACGTGCAACATTAAGACACTGATTTCTAACAGCAACAGGTAAAGACAGTTAAAAAATCATCAAATTAAAGCTCTGAAAATGATACATATATATATAATCTAGTAGCTATATAATTAAGCATGATAATGCATAGTCTAGGTAGTGAAAAGTTGTGTGCTCCATTGGTATCTTCCTGTTTCTTCAATGTTAAGATGATTATTTTATTTTGGGGGTAAAAATTCCTATTAATGTAGGACTGATCATAAGCAGAACTGTAAAATAGCTTAAGAGATCTTAAAAGACTTGAGGTTACAGTTGTGACTTTGCTTAGTCTTTTGCCTGTCATTCAAGAAGTCAGTTTTCTGATTTTTAACTGACAGATGGGAATAAATAAATGCCTCTTACAAATGGAAAGAATTGCTCTTAAAATCTCACCTTTGAAAACTTAGAAAGGTTTACAGCTGACAGGGCATTCTTGTAGTGTTTGTCCCAGGGCTGGATGAATTTGTGAAAAACACTGACTGTAGACTTACCTTATTTTTCTAGTGCTGTCAAGGCCATAAAGTGTATGAGTTACTGCAAAAGAAGGAAACTAAAGCAGAGCCAGGAAAAGAGAGGATAGCAAATGTACAGAAGTGTTCTGAACCCTACAAATTAACAATAAAGTAGGTATCATTATATCTGCGCTGTTTGGTACTTTTGTAAATCTACAAATGTTTTCCTATTATTCTCCTTTTATTTGTTAGATGGCATTTCTAATATAAGGAAATATAATAGGGAGTGGGGGGGCAGTGTCCTTACAGAAGCATTTACATATGCTAGGTCTAATTTTTCTTTCACTTAATGTCCAAGCAAAATTGCATAGCTGTAAGCAAACCCCAAATGTAATTGTGTTAGTGTGTTTGTTATTTATTTATATTTATAATACCTCAGAGGCATAATCATGATACAATAGCCCATTGTAAGAAGTGCTGGATAAATGCAGAGCAGAAATATTATATCTGCCCATAAGAATTTGTGATCTCAAATTAAGACAAGAGAAGAAACGATTTCAGGAGACTAAGAAGGGGAACAGTACAGTATTGCTGTAACACAGTATGTCAGTCGATACTCTAAATGGTATTATGATAAACATTGACCTTTGCACAAGAGCAGACTACCATCTGCTTAGCTTTTTGAGATTGGGGGCAATGGAGAACCATTGGAGGAGATTTGAAGAGCTGTTTTGCATTAAATTGAAAGCATGTGCAGGGCTGAGTGATCTGAATAAACAGATCTTTTTAAAAAAAAAGTCAGCTTTGTCTGGTGTACAAGTTGCAGGTCCGAGATACATATTGTGCTGGTGATCTGAAGAAATGAGAAAGGAGGCGTGACATGCTTGCTTTGTCATGTTGAATCTTCATTGGCAGCTGTAGGGTAGATAAGGCTGCAAACTGAGGGGTTCTTTTGTGGCTTAACTGTAGCCGTGGCTTAACTGACTGAATTAGTTGTTGAGATTCCTGTTACGGATGACGCAGAGAAGCAAATACTTTTGTGGCACAACTCATCTGTTCTCTTTTAAAGCCTGACTTGTGGGGAGGTCAATTGTGCCCTAAGATGACTTATTTCTCTGTCAATGAAAAGGCAAAAAATGACCAGTCTGACTCCATTGTAGACAGTGCAGATGTGTCTAGAGTAAGGTGAAATGAATCTCAGCTGATAAGGCAGGTGGGAAGCACAGGTTTTGTAGGAGAAAGTGATTGGGATCATGGCAAAGCCATGTTGACTCATTTCTCTCCATGGAAAGCAGGGCTGAAAGGAAGAGAAAGGCCAAATTGGCAGGATTCTGTGTGGAGACAGAAGTAGAGACAGCAAATACTTTGAGATTTTGAGGAACAAATCCTGGACATGAAAAAGCTCTCTGGGACTGTCACTGCAGTTAAAAGGAAGATGATTAAAAGGAAGTAGAGGATGATTGATCTAAAAAGGGAATGGCAACATGGGTTACATAAGGGGGAAAAAGACATTGATGATTGAAAGATTAACAGTTTCAGCAGCTTTGTCACTGGAGAGGTGTGAGAAGACTTGAATTCTGCTAAAAAGCCATTAGAGCTAAGGTACTATAAGTTACATACAAGCTGGATACTAGGACCTCATCTAGTCAAAGATGTCCCTGCTCACTGCAGGGGGGGCTGGACTAGATGACTACTAAAGGTCCTTTCCAACCCAAACCATTCTGTGATTCTATTCTATGATTTTATGACATAAGTAGGGAAGAGTGAGGAGGAGCAGCACTGGTGGTGCCTGGAAAGGGGGGTAACAGAGTCTTATGAGAGAGAAGTAATGTATGTGGTGAAGATGAATGGGCTTTTGCAAATGGAGGAGATAAACCACAGCTGCAGGTCAGATGAATAACTCCTAATGATGGGAACAAGGAACTAAAATAGATCAGACAGGTGGAGGCTGAAGTCATTAGGAGGAGTGTGGGTCAGCTCATTCAGGTAGATATACCATCTCACTGATAAACTTTTACTGTGATTTCTGCTCTATAGTCATTAGTGCTCAGTCTGGATTGCAACAAGTTTCCAAGATTTATGTAACTAATAATAACTCTTACTCAGCTTTTTGGTTTGGAAGAACTTTAGGAACAACACAGATGAACCTTATTTTCTTTCTACATCAAGATGAAGTTAAAAATACATTTTTCTATAACTTGGTTTATTTTGGTTACAAAAACTGAAGCCAGTCAGGAATACTTACTTGTTCTGTTTCTCTCAGCTTTAGTAACTGTTCCTTGATTGAGGTATTCTTCAATTATGTAAATAACATTATAAAAAAATCATACATGCTGAAGGAACTTTTTTTTTTAACCCAGTATATCAGGCTTTCCTTATTTTTCCTTACAACTTTTCTATGTATGATTTCAATATTTTTCTTCTATTATTGGTATAGGTCCTCTCCTGTGAAGAAGCTCACCAATAATCTAACGTCTATTAACTTCTGAAATCAAGCCTTTAATTTTTATTGAGAGAGGCCTGGAAGGGAGATTACATTAGAATGAAAGCAAGGAAGATTGACAAGTACTTATTTCATAATTAAAGTGAAGTATTTAATAATGTAGCATTAACTACTGGGATTAGAGCTGAATCTTTTTAAATATGTTAGGCAAACATGTCAGGTAAAAAAAAAGGCTTAAAATTGGGCAGAGAGATTTTCCTTCTGGGAGCCTTTGGGGACACCTCCCTTTTCCCCATTGCACTGAGGAATGCTTTTCTAGGCACCTAAAATGAAGTTTGCAAGTTTGGCAGGATCTTGAGAGGCTTTTTTGGCTTTTTGAACTAGTTGAAAGCTGAGAGTAACGTTCATTAAAACAAATTGCTGTCTCTATTGTATTAACTGGTATTACAGCTGGCTGCAAATTTTTCATTTTCTGTAGGTGATATTAATCACAGGGTGCCTGTAATGTGCTGCTGCTTATCCTGAACAAATACAATTAAACTGTATTAAAATTCCATAAGGAATTATTTAAATACATCTATTCCTATGTGAATATTCATCATTTTTCTGCCATTTAGGAGCAGATGTTCACTCTTCCTGTTCAAATTCTTTTTTCTAGCACATGCTGTGTGACATTGAGCTACGTGTGACATAAAATAGCACGTGTGTTTGGCGTGAGCTGGGGCTATTTAGTGAGATGTCACTCATGCCCCTCAGGTTTTGCTTGATTCCTTGTCATCCAGGATGAGGAGTAGCACCATATAGGTTCATGTCATCATATACTGCTAGTTCTTGTGTCACTAATGCAAGTACTTTCCTGTTTGGAAGACTCATCATGTGGCTTTGCTGAGTGTAAAAGGCGACTTTTTTTAGAATAGTGCATCCCATAATGCTTGAACTAGAAGCAAACAGCATAGCTTGTGCTTTGTTAAGTCATTTTCCTCTTGGGAAAAGGCCACTCAGGACCTGAAGGATATTGAGGCTTCAGAGAAGCTCCGTTGCATAGTTACCCAGGATGACAGACTAGAATTTAGAACCTTAGACTGCTGCTCAAGGAACCTTGCTTCTCTTAGCACATCTATACACTTGTCCTACAGCAGAAAATAAGAGAATTGGTAGTTTCAGTTTCACTTTCAAACACAAAGCAAAACATAGGAGGTACACAATGGAAGCATGAAAAAATCCTGGCATAATATAAATTCAGCAGTTTAAAATGATAGCTTGGTAACGGTGCTTTTCTCATGTGAAGCTATGAGAAAGGTAGAAAAAAGCTAACTCCATCAAAACCTATCAATTCCCAGTCTTCCTAAGAAAAGGGCATGGAAATGACTCTGATGGTATATTTTATAGCCACAGAAAAAGGACAGACAAACTGGAAGTTCTTAAACAGTTGGCTTCAATCCCCTGCAGTATGTTGGTGGTTTGCAGTCAGGAGGAATGCTGACAAAGTCCAGATCTGATGAGCAGCCACGCTGATTTCCCCAGACCATTTCTCGGGGTTAAGTCTGGCTTCATTCCCCTCCTTCTCAGTGAGAACTGAATAAGATGTGGACATACTGTTGTCACCTGGATATTCCATTGCTCTTGGAACAGCAACCTGGGCAAAATTGCTGACTCAGATGTGAGCCTGATAAAAGCAAAAAAAAAAAAAATGGATTCAGGAAGAAGAAATATTTTCAATAATTAGCTAATATGCTGGTATCACCCTTTGTTGCTAATTAGTGCTCTACGTATTCCTTATAGAAGGAAGTCTGAATAATAACTAGGTCTTATTTTTGCAAATCTGAAGATGACAGAGGGGACTGGCTAAACAACAGAGCTCAGAGGGTTGTGATCATCATGCCACAGAGTCCAGTTAGCAACCTGTAGCTAGTGGTGTTTTCCAGGGGTCAGTGATGTCTTATTCAACAGTCTTATTCAACATCTTCATCAAAGACCTGGATGAAGGGATAGGGTGTACCCTCAGCAAGTTTGCTGATGATATGAAACTGGGAGGAGTGGCTGATACACCGGAAGGCTGTGCTGCCATCCAGTGAGACCTGGACAGGCTGGAGAGCTGAGCAAAGGGGAACCTAATGAAGTTTAACAAGGATAAGTGTAGAGTCCATGCACCAGTGCAGGTTAGGGGTTCACCTGCTGGAAAGCAGCTCCATAGAGAAGGACCTCAGAGTCCTGGTGGACAATAAGTTTTCCATAAGACAGTAATGTGCCCTTGTGGCCAAGAAGGCCAATGGTGTCCTGGGGTGCATAAAGAAGAGTGTGTCCAACAGGTCCAGGGAGGTTCTCATGCCCCTCTAT
Source organism: Megaceryle maxima (assembly GCA_024605025.1). Classification (NCBI taxonomy): domain Eukaryota; kingdom Metazoa; phylum Chordata; class Aves; order Coraciiformes; family Cerylidae; genus Megaceryle; species Megaceryle maxima. The sequence continues at coordinate 70,801 of JANHGN010012081.1, forward strand.
TCTGCCCTAGTGAGACCACATCTGGAGTACTGCGTCCAGTTCTGGTCTCCACAGTTAAAGAGAGACGGGGAAATACTAGAGAGATGAGCTGTGAGGATGATTAAGGGAGTGGAACATCTCTCTTATGAGGAAAGGCTGAGCTCTGGGGCTGTTTAGCCTGGAAAAGAGAAGACTCAGAGGGGATCTTATGAATGTTTACAAATATCTGAAGGGTGGGTGTCAAGTAGAAGGGGCCAGTCTCTTTTCAGTGGTGCCCTGTGATAGGATGAGGGGCATTGGTCACAAACTGAAACACGGGAAGTTCCACCTCAACATGAGGAAAAAATTCTTTACTGTGAGAGTGATGGAGCCTGGAACAGGCTGCCCAGAGAGGCTGTGGGGTCTCCTTCTCTGGAGACTTTCAAAACCTGCCTGGATCTGTTCCTGTGTGGCCTGCCCTGGGTGTTCCTGCTCTGGCAGGGGGGTTGGACATGATCTGCAGAGGTCCCTTCCAATGCCTGCCATTCTATGATTCTGTGATTCTATGATGAGTGAGTGAGAACTGAGAACAGTGGTAAGAACATATGGAGCTTAAAAGCTGGTCTTATGAAAAATAGGCTCCAATTCTCCATATTTATGTGATGTAAATGATACTATGAAGTAGCTGCTGCTGCTGCTCTGCAGCTCTGCCATGCCATGCAGGAAGCTTTACCAGCTGGCAGCACCAGCAGAGAATGTCCACTAGAAGAAGCTGGAGTGGAAAAGGATGGCAGGCATGAAGGCTGTAACTGCCAGCAGAACACTTTATCTGAAAGTTTTATCCTGGCTCAACTAATTATAACTTTCCTTTCCTTCTCTGTTTACCTTCAGGCAATAATCATTAGGGTTGTATGACTGTGTTTATATTTACTGAGAAACAGCAAATTTAGTCTGTAAATCACAGTGTGATTTAACATCTCAGAAGCATTGGAATGCATCAAATAATTGTGTCTGGAAAAAATCCAAGGCTTAATTAGAAGTTTTCTCTTTGTTAATCCCATAACTAATTTGGTGATTAGGGCAATCACCCCTGATGTGGGGGAACTTTATTCCTCAGGGGCACAAACACAAACTTTCCAAATCTGAAATACACCTAAGTACCAAATCTCATCCTCTGCCTTTCCTACCAACATACTTTCACTTTGGATGAGAGAACTGTCACTGGGACAAGGACTAGGACACAGATGCCTGCAACCAAATCACCTGAAATAGAGAGTATTTTTCTTCTTGCTGTTTCATTTTCTGGTAAAGCTTTTTGTTCAAAAGGGCACAGCTCCAACAGAATATTAAGGACACAATTTTAGGCTCTTCTGTAATATTCAGCTCCACAAGAGTTAAACGCTAAGGGAGACTTTGGCAGAAATTCCTGCTATGAACTAGTTAGAGAAGTAACTTGGGTCCAATTCTTTTGCCTTTAAACAAATTCATGCTGTTGACAATATTTTAAGGATGAAAAGGTTCAGAGACAACTTCATCTACTTCCTCAAAGAGTGTAAGGGGCAGTTTAGAGGCTGTCCTGACTCGAATACCTCAGATTTACTCAGTAATTCCCAGCTAGTTCCTTCATGATCCTGTTCAGCTGTTAAAGCTGGGTTAATTAATTTGGGATGGGAGAGGATAAATGCCTGAAATAAGGTAGGCATTGAATACTTAGGGCTTCCCTGCATCACCTATTATGTGTTCTCTTTTCCCATTACAGAAATGAGTTCTATTTCCCCATCTATTTCTTCTATTAAGCCTTTTTGTTGCATCTTATGTCCCTTACAAACGGTAGCTTGTCCTGTGTCATAGCCTTTCTGGTGTTATTGCCACATGCTGGTGGCTGTTCGGCTGTTCTTGTCTTTAAATAGGTGTCCTTATTTAAGCTTTCTGTGTAGGTTTGTTGTTTTTTTTTATTCTGAGGTCACCAAAGAGCTCTAAATGCAGTCATACTGTTTTATCACTGTTCTCTGCACCCTTCCTTGCAATAGCACAGTTCCTTGCTGTTGTATGTAGTAAGACTCTTTTAGCTGTCCAGAACACTTCCATCTTCTATGCTTCTCTCCCAGGAGACCCTTTCAACCTATTCCTTGGGTAGGCTGAATTCCACTTTTCCAGACAGTTGCCCTTCTCTTCAAATTGATTCCTTTCCTTAAAATATCAGATTCTTTTACTTTATTCTCAACCTGAGCTTACTTCCACTTCGTTTTCCCAATTGCTTCCCATTAATAGCTATCAAATCTAAAATACCTGCTTTTCTAGTAGCTTCCTTCATCTCTAGGAACAGTCTTCTGTTACACTTCCCAAAGCTTGGATTGTGCCCTAAGAATTTCCACTGATTGTAGAAATCAGTCCCTTACCTTCCTCCAAAATGATCACACCCCACCATGACTTTAGCAATGTTCTTAATGACCTTTATCTTCAACCAAGTCAAAACTCTGTCTTTCACCTCTTCCAGAAGCTGAAAGTGAGACTGTGGGGTTTTTGTTAGTTTTTCTTTGTTGGTTCATTTTTGCTTCTGGGGGGGGTGGGGATTGGGTTTATTTTGTTTGTCTGTTTTTACACATAAGATGATGCATCTCCTTCTTTTTTTCTATACAGTTA
>JANHGN010012081.1:73501-92806 GCA_024605025.1 Megaceryle maxima
GGGGGGTTGGGTTTATATTGTTTGTCTGTTTCTACACATAAGATGATGCATCTCCTTTTTTTTTTTCTATACCGTTACTTCTATTTCTGAAGCAGAGACTGATGTATGCTTGGGCTTTTTACTTCACTTTTATGGGGTTTTTTGTGCACAGAAGGCTTCTGCTGTTGGAGTGTTGAACTAGTTCATTTGGAATAGGTAAGGATTTTAGCCAAATAAATACTTAATTATTAAACAAGAAATGCTTAAGTATTAAACAGTGTATTTCCTCACAGTTTGCAGAATAGCAGTTTATTAAAAGATTCAGTTTTAGTTTGGATTTCATGTGAGCTGTTAGTAATTACACTCAGTTTAAGAGCAAGGAAATATTAATTAAAATTCTGAATCGTAGGAGAAATTAGGAGAAACTGGCTAATTAAACAATATGATCATTTGTAATGGTTCCAGTTGCACTGTAATGTAATTTAGAAATGAAATTGTTTGAGAACTATTTTAAATGATTATGGGAGATAATTGTGTTGGTATTTGCTTTGCAAAATAGTTGCTACATAGTGAAATATCTTTGAAATCACTGCGCCTAAAACGTGTATGAATGCTAAGATCTATCTGGGACTCACAAATGCATCTGGAGTGGCTATCCAATTATAAATAAAACATTGCATGTTTTCCCTGGATGAAATTGCCTTCTTCAAGTCCTATCTTCATCCTTGACTCATCTCACAAACTATTCTTCCAAAGGACAGAGCGACCTATTCCCCAGGACAGTCAGGCAGTAGAAAGTTACTGTAAGTAATATGACTGTCTTCAAACTGCTTTCATGTTTTGCCATGCCCAGAAATGGTGCTGTACAGAGGAAAGGAGGTGTCTGGAAATGTTAACTATTAATTATTCTGCCAAAATAGTTTCAGTTATAGATATGTTCTGGGGAAGGTGACAATTCTGAAAAATAATGAAGAAACTATTCTACAAACTCTTCAACCAAAATAATATCTAATACTATGAGTAAAACCATAGACCAAGCACTTCATCCAGTGGTGGATCCTTTTCTGAGTGGTTGAGGATTAAGCAGTCTTTTAGATGTGTCTTGAATTATGTAGGAACCTGGCCCTTTCTGGAAATCCCAACCCTTTTGCAGGTTTGATGAAATGCTTCAGACTGCTTCTTGAAAAATACAGGAGCCAAGATGTTTTTCACTGTGTAGAAATTAGTAGTGTTTTCTTGGGATACTAAGCTAAGAGCAGGTGTACAAGCTAACACAGAAGACATCAGAACTGTGCTAGCATGAATTAGTTTGAAGAGAGGTAAGGCAAATGCCACATTAATTCTGTTCTCCCTGAAAGACTATAATCTCTGATGACTGATAGAAGTGTTTTGAAAAGAGCATTTCAGATAACAAAGCACTGAAGAATACTGATAAGAAGGTATTTCACCTTCTTATTACTGTGAATGCTTCCATCTTAGAATGTTATGAAACATACTTCATTACTTTAGCTGATACTTTCTTTTTAAGCAAAAGTAATACTGTCTGTAGTTTTGATAAATTTTTAATGAGAAATCTTGGTATTTCTCCTGATTTTGCTGCTTGTTTATGACAAGATTGATCTATCAAAGATGAGGAATCTCCCCTTTCCAATCCTCTTCCATGAGTATGATCATCCTTACGGTTCTCTGGACTACAGAGTGTTCCTTCTGCAGTTCTTGTTCTTGTTATTTGAGTTGCTTATGCTTTTTATTGCAGAGTAGGGAGTTCATTCTGTTTTAGCATGACCATATCTTCTAAAGCTGTGATTTGCTTGAGAGAGAACAGGGTTACTGCTTGCTGGTGAGTCCTATTTAAAAGTGAAAATAACATTTCTAGAGAACAGTCAAAAGTCTTTCCAGTCACATCAAGTCAGGGACACTTAAACAAAATGATGGGTTCAAAGAATGCAGTACTTGAAGGCTACTGATTAAATAGTACTACATAAGGGAGACACAGGAAAGGATTAACTGGTATTTACATCTACTACTAGCATTGGAAAACAGGTGTCAAACACTTCATTTGGGACTTTTCTGCCCCTCTTCTCTCTCTGCCAGAATCCCTCCTGCCCCATGCATGGGCGTGACTGCCTGTCAGGATATAGTTCATGATGATTTAAATCGAAGCTGTGGGTTTTGAGTTACATGAGTTAAGTCAGTGTATCTGAAATTTGTGATGTTAACTTGGTCTGGACTTGATGGCAGCTGCCAAGTTCATGCCCAGAACAAATTTTACAGCTCAATTCCTTCTTCCCCAGGTATTGGAAAGTGGGTGAGCAAAGGGTCGGAGACGATTAAATTTATAGGCAGTCCTTCTGTACTGCATGTTTTGTTTTGTTTTGGTCTTTGTTTTCAAGATGCAAGATACGGAGCTATGCTTTTTTTTAAATAAGGTATGTTGTATTAATTTAAAATAATTGAAACTATATAACAATCAGAAGCTCTGATTAGTTAAGGATTCACACTAATTAGAGGAAACAGGATTTTTGCATCTTGTGTGTTTTCCCCCAAGGTTACAGCAGAGAGTATTTCTCTCCTGAAAGCATTACTTTTTTGCACAATTGTTTTTCATTTTGGCTTAGGTTGCCATTCCTGACCTCCAGTTTTAATTCAGACAAACCAGCAAATGGGACAAAGTGTCCCGTGGGTGAGAATTTCAACCACCCTCGGTCCTTTGGTCTCTTCCAAGAGACTACCGTATTCTGTGGTTCTTTTAGTAATGTGGTTACTGGTGCAAAGAACTGAACAGCAACCCTCAAGTATGTCAGTATGGTCACAATACTTTCAGCTATAGAAAATAATAGCTAATTGCAGTTGGGAACTTTCTGGATCGTGCTGGTGTGCTTAGTTGGATGGGTGTAATTCAAGCTTGTTCAAATGACTGTAATTACTCTGAGTTAATGAAGCAGCTATTACACTTTATGAAGTAGAGACTTATAATTTTGGTGTCAGTGATACTTAAGAAACTTCAAAAGAGATGTTCAATGATTTAAGGAAAATTTTGTATTAAAATGTAGTCTTTATACATAAATGCTGCTGCTTAGAGGAAGGGACAGAATAGCAAAATTACCAAGTTTGTTACAAAAAAAACCAACCAACCAAACAAAACAAATTTCAATCAGATTTTAGGAATATCCTTTAACGGTGAGGGTAATGAAACACTGGAATGCATGAGATGACACCACAATTTCTACAGGCAGTGCTGAAGGTTTTTAAGAGTATCTGTCAAGAAGGCATTTGTGCATACTCGTGGCTAGGTGACCTTTTGAGTTACTTATTGATTTTATTCACCACGTTTTATATATACAGTAGTTCAGGGCTACATAGGCAGCTTGAAGCCATAGATTTCAGATAATTTCTGCTTTTGTGGAAATTCAGCTGAGGCCTCAATCATGAGCTGTTTAAGATGCATTTCATGTGATTTCTTAGATGACCATGGATGAGTATGAGATTGGACTCTTAAATGCTGCTGTGTTGACTGCAATACATAGAGTTTCAGCCCAAACAGATACCTAGTCTGATGACTTTCAAGGGCGACCTAATTGCATTCTTTAACTCATTACTTACTAAGGTCTCTAAATGCTTAACTCCAATGGCCTGGGAAGACTCTAGCTCTGTAGGTGCATCAGATAAATTTAGGAAAGTGATGTATAAATCTTCCAAGAGATGCCCAGAAAACAAGATATGGCTTGGTCTGAAATGAATTTTGATGGTAGATGCTTTTACATTATTGTTCACGGTTAAAGCTGTCAGGTTGGGGACGCAGGTTCTGGTTGCTGATCAACCTGGAGAAGGATGACCTAACCTTCTGGTAAGGGAATTGTCCAGACTATTAGGTCTTGGTCTGTCATCAGCAAGAGCTTTTATGTTTTGTGCTGCAGAAGCTGGGTGCAGGAAGAGTTCAGGTAAGAAGAAAGCTGGTTTAAAGGGTAAAGTGGATGCTGAACTGATCTTCCCAGCTTAGGGATCCCCAGAGTATGAATGTAAATTACACCATTACTGTTAAAGCTAAAATCCATTCCTGGATCCGACTGACTGAAGATGCCTCCCATTTACAGGTGGTACTGGGCGAAATGTGTTTGTAGACCCACAGGAAAAAGCCTTGTGTGTCTCTGATCCCTAGACTTTTTGGCTGCGTGGCAGTAGGATACATTTTTAACAAATATTCCTATGAAGAATATTTTTTTCAGTTCTGCAAGGAATAAGGTCTTTGAATATCAGTTAAAGTTGAAGGCCTCAGTCAGGCATGCACTATAAAGCAATGTACAAACTGAGTTTCTGTAGGATTGTATAAGCTGTACAGGTTCAAACAATTTTTATTAGGCAGCGAGTAAAAGGACAAAATGCAGGTAGAGGCATAAGGGCTAAAATCATAAGTCAGGTTTCATAAATTCAAGGTTAAAGTAGTCATATTTAGTAATTAGTGTGCACCAGAACAGAAGACTTCCTGCTAAAGAAGGAACTGAAAAAGAACAGAAGCTGGAAATTTCCATGCTGATTTCTTCCCAAGACTAATAGGAATGGAGGAAAGTAAAGAGAAGGGTTAAAAAATAATTTAAAAAATGGGTAGCCAAACTGCTGGTAGTAGGATGAAGGTGAGAGCTCACAGTAAGAAGACAACTTAGATTTCTTCTTTTTTTTTTATTTTTTAGCAAACAAAAAATCTTTCTACCATCTTTATATTTTTTTCTGCTCTCCTGTGAATATTTATAATAGAAAAAGATTAACTGACAAACTTCATAAAGAAATACTAAAATTAACTGTCTTTTCCACTACCTTGTTTCTGTTGTTGTCATGTAAGATTTTACTTGTCACAATGTCTGATATTTTCCCACAGCTTGATGATTTTTTCAAGTCGACTGAACCTATTGAGCATTGAAATTCTGTAAGCAGATCTCTGATATTATTAAATTTGCCTATTACATATGTGCATCTAAACAAGGACAATATGAACCTGCATTAAGTTTGGGTTGAGTCATGCATAATTCCTCTGAACTTTGTATGGAAATGCCATACCATTTTCTTTTCTCTCTCCCTAAACAAGGCACTGCTGCACATGAACTTCTTTGGCATAAATCAGTAAATCAGAGCAACTCTGGCTGTGATACCTCAGGGTGAAAAACTGAGACTCATTTGAATGCCACATCTGGAATTGAATAGTGCACAAGGTATACTAATGAAATGGAGGTTTTCTAGCGTGCTCTATATATCATCAAGGGTACTTCTAGAAAGTGTGCTGTGCATTGCAGTATAACATACTGTAAATATTACGCAGGTCTCTTTGGCATTCGTTTTAGGAAACAACATGGAATTCAGTGGTGTTCAAGGCAATATCACAAAGTCTGGGAAACACAAGGATTTAGGTTTCTCCAGATTTGGGAATGATGCAGGCCTCCTTTGTGAGGTGAGTGAGACCTGCTCTAAGTACTAAGTTACTCTAAGGTAACTTATTAAACCAGTTGAAGGGTAATCAATATATCCATTTGGTTTAGTAGAAAAGAAACCTAATTAGGTTGTTCTATGTTATTCCTGCTATGGTCCAATTAGCTAATTGTGCCTTGGCCAGGATAGGCTTTCATCCCTGCTGGTACTAAAAACTGGTGTTGACCACGATACTTCTTGTAAATCTCCGCAATCTTTTTTAGTTTCAAAGGAACAGATAGTGTGATGCTGCACAGGACTCTGGGGAACTAATTTTATGGAAAATGAGAATGAAACGGTGGAGGAGAATGCAACTATTTAGAGCTGGAATGCATGGACTATTACTGGTGCTGCTCTAATGGTGTGGGATGCATTGAGTGCTTTTCATGTTCAGTCAGGCCACTAGCAGCAAAATGTTGAGATAAATGTCAGCCCTTTTCTGGAGTACCTTTTTCTCTTTACTTTGGGCCATTTACTATGACTGTGACATGTGTGTATGTGCATGAAGCTCCTGGAAAACATTTCAGGTTCCTCAGGGACCACACAAAAGCTGGATGATGCAGACTTTGATTGCAAAGCTTTGTTCAGCTAATACCAACGTTTTTTGGCGAAGTGCTGCTACTATGCATGTAACCACTACGGACAAAACCGTATAGAAATTTCTTCAGAAGCTGCTTTTCATAATGTTCAGATAGGATCAAAAGAAAATCATTGCAAAACAGGACTGAGCCGTGCAGGAAATAGCACAGAAATGAGAAGGGCAAACTGGCTTAAATAGAAAAGATTTAAGTCTTCAGTGGTAGCTTAAAGTAATTACAGTAGGGTTAAAATAAGAAGTAGGTTTGAAGTGGTTGGTTTTAATCTTTTGTATTTGCACCAGAAGGAAGACCAAAGAACAGGAAAAACTAACCAATCATGTCTAGTTTTTTTTCCAATTGAAACAACTTTTTACACTCAGTTTTGAGTCCTCTCTTTGTAAACCCAAAATACCATTGATGCAGAACATTAATTCAGATGGTTTAATTATTAGCAAGCTCCAATCAAATTATTCTGTTTAATTTTTATTATGCAGAAAATATTGTTTGATATATTCCATATTTTCTTACTATTTCACTCATAATTTTGCCCTTCCCTTTTGGATGGAAATGGGTGCTTAAAAAAAAAAACAAACTAGAATTTTAAATTGGATTTTTAGCAATTGCATCTATTTTCTCTTTATTACTGCAGTTCTGTCAATGCCTGAGTTTCACTTCAAAGCAGCAGATTTACTCAGTTTCGGTGCTGTTTCTAGTCACTGTTGGACTGAGTTTTCAAGATCCCTAAGCAGCTATCAGTGTAGAGATTTCAGCAGTGTACCCCAACAGATAAAGCATCAGGGTTATGCTTGTAGTCCTTCAAATAAGGCAATTCTCTGTAAATCTTATGTCTTTGGTCACCCTGTTGTTGTTACGATTATCAGGTGAGCTAATAAAACTGGCTAGCGGGAGAGCTCAGCTTCTTCCAGCTGCAGCCTGAAAGAGCCTTCGCATCCTTCCTCCTCTTGGACCTGCCCTGACATGAAGCACCAAACAAGCCAAGGACTGTAATGGCTTTGCAGGTCTATCAGCTGCCTATCATCTGTACCTTTCAGTTTTTGTATTTTCTAGGTCCCCCTTCTTACCATGTAATTTGTATTCATCTGATGGGAGAGCTTTTCAGCATTTTCAATTCAGAGTTGGTGTCTTAACTTTAGATGAACTCATGCAATCAAATAAAATACGCTCTTGACACCTGCTACTTGTGCTGAAACCAAAAGTAATTAAGGAAAAAGCTCAAATAAAAACTAGAAAATTGTAAATAACAGCTTTTCTCCATTCTAAACACTGGGTTAATTTAGCATTTTAAAGGATTATAAGATAATGTGATATCTATGAAATGATATTAAACCCCTGAATTTTGAATTTCTCATAAGTGTCTATTTTTTTAATCAGTGTTATATGATTTATTAATTTGTACATGATTCAGCAACATATATTAGCTTTTAAAAAACATTTGTGTTTTTAATAAGGGGCTGTGAGTTTAAACTGGAGTAGATTGTCAAAATTACCCATTTATTTGTCAACGGCTATGTTTTAACATCTTCTACGAGTCTTTTTAGGTCATACATTTTTGTCCATCCTGACATGAAAATGATTTGTGGAGTGACTATTACGCTTTGAGCACTTTTATAGCACTTTTCAGTTGATAGTCTGTGCAACGTTCGTTTTGTGACTTTAAACAGCATTATGATTTCTGTAAGCTTTTTGTCTTCAAGATACGATGTAATCAAATTTATATTTTGAAGCCTGTAAAGTGATTACAAGAAGAAAATGCTATTTTATTGCAGTGGAAAGGCAGCTGGCTCTGATAGATGGTTTACTGAAACATATTTGTTTGATTTTTGAGATGAGTTAGTGTCCTCATTGAGCACTCCTTTCCCTACACGGTCAACATTTAGGTTGTGATTTTTTACTTAAAAATCTTCTTTCAGTTGTCTGTGTTGCAGTAGACGTTGAAAGAAAGCTAATTTCAAGTGTTCTGCAGTTCCTTTGGTTTTTTTTTTAAAGTGTTTTTTTTTAAAAATAGTTCTGATTTATGATCTGTGACCTGCTTTGTTAGATGCTTGAAGTTGCTTTGAATGCATACTTAAGTTTAACAGTTGTGATCCTCAAGGTCTTCAAGCATTTGGTCTTGCGTTAATTTACCTGCAGGGGACTATTAACTTGTCTTATTAGCCTGAGGTCATTATTTCCTGTCTGAATGAAGTAAAACTCAATTAGCATTCTCAAGTGTTTCAAATGTTAATTTGAATAAAATGGAAGGAAAAGGAAAAAGAAGAAATGAGGACAAAGAAATAGAAGGATTTTGCTTTTAAAATACAAAGCTGCAGATCCGTTTCCAGTTAGAGCAATGCAAAGCTACTATAAAAGTTTTATCTTCCAGGGCTGATATTTGCACAGTTACCTCTGACTTCAGCTGAGGCAGCAACCAGTCAGATGCCTGTTTTCCAAGAAGGCATCTCTGCTTCTGGTAGCAATGGTAGCCAGTGCTGTGGTTTTAATTGGTTTTGGGGAAGTGAGGAAAAAAACACAGAATTCCTGCACATGCTTGGATGATGCCAGTGCATTTGCACTGTACTTGTAAAGCGTTTGTTCTTGGTGATACTCGGTGTTTCCAGGCCCCCTGAATATTATTCATACCTGTAATCTTGGTGCCTGACTCTGTTTACAAGATGTTGGGAGAGTTACACATGGAAGAGATCCCCGGAGCAAAGCAATACCTTAAATTAAGAAATTTAAGTGCTGCAGTTCAGGCTGTGTCTTGAGTTCTGACCCTTTCCAGACTTAATTAGCAGCTTTGAGCCACCAAAAGATCCTCTGTGATCCTTTCCAGGAGTCTTATACAGGAAAGAGATAAGTGATGCAGTCTTGGTTTTAGTCTAAGGATATCCACACTGATAGGTAATTGTTTTGTTTGGGTTTACGGGCTTTTTGTTCCCCTTCTTCATAAAATAAAATATTTCAGAATAACATTGTATTAAAGGTAGAGCACAAATGAGTGAACAATCATAACTCTGAAAAAGAGTGGTCAGGTTACTCCCCCAGACAAAATTCTGGAGTACAATGCTAGGTATTAAACAGGGTGGTTTGTGTTAACAGCATAAAATATGAAGCCAAGTGTGTTTTGAGGACCTGACTCAGGCATAGGTAGCTGACCTACTCAGAAGTCCCACTATAGATGCCTAAATCCTTTTATGAGGCTCATGTCAGGGAGCACAACCAAGAACCTGAGCAGCAGAGCAGGGTGCAGAGCACTGATGCGGTTTGGGTGTCGGGGCACAGAGAGGACTGCAGCTGGAGGGAGGGCAGTCAGAAATTTCTGTGTACATTTCTCCTTTCTGCGTTTTTCAGCATAAAATGTTTGGAGACCACATTGGCAGATACAGGTCAAGTTGCTAGTTATGTGGATTTGTACACCTAAATAATTTTTACTTTTAGCCTGTGTAGTGAAGCTGTGTGGATGGTTCAGTCTGTTATAGGAAGCATGGTATCAATAGTTTCATGTTAGCCTATTGTATCCAATACTGTATTCCTTAGACTTGTTGTCCTGCTAGTTCTGTAGATACTGCACACCTACAGGGATTTACAAACACAGAGTCTCACTATCAGATTCCTCTGTGTTAGTTACGGCTGGTGTTTCAAGTTGTCTTGACCAGCAATATTTTAGTTAACTCAAATATCAAATGGGGAACTCTAAATAAAGGCAAAATTAGTTGGATTCAGAGTGAAGAAAACAGCTGATTTTATATTCTGGTGGATTATCTGTGAAAGGCTGATTCTGTTCTGTAGTGTGTGGAATTTCATGTGGAATTGTGTTCCTTGGATAAAGAGACAGAACTACTGTTTTCCAGGCAGTGTACTTCATACAAATTTAGTTGGGTCAGAGTTTTAACCGTATCCTTACTGCACACTTTAAAATATTTTGTGTTTTGTTTTTACTGTCCTAGATTTACTCAGTTTTGTAGCAAGGAAAAAGCACTAGAGAAGGTTATTTTCTGTGCAGCAGGAGGGCAATGGTGTTAAAGGTCTTCATTTCTATGTAGCTGCCTGCAAGAGATTGCTCTCAAAATGTTGGATCTGATTTTCATTACTAACTCAACTGTTTTCACCTCTTCAGGCAATGGAAAGTTTCCCATCAAGTAGGAGTGATTTAAGGCAACATTCGGCATCCTGATGTTTGAGAATCAGTTGATTGTGTGTAATTAGTCAGACTCAGGAGTGCATCAGCAACACTTCAGTGAACACTGTTTCTCTCTGTCATCAGCTGTGACTTCCATGTTCAAAACTGATGCATGATTTTGGGGCAGAAGTGCTTATCTAGAGAACTGAGTAACAAATGGGATATATAACTTCCCATTTTAAGGTTCGTAATTTAAATCCAGCTTTAATAATGAAAAATGTTGCAAAATTATTTAAATACCAAAAGGGAAACTGTAAATGGGAGGGAAATTAGTTGGATCCAGACTGAAAAGGTATATTCCCTAACTACCTGGCAGGCACAGTCATTGCCAGAGGATTTCATTGTACTCTGTTTTGTTTAAAACTTTAGTGCCAAGGTTAAAAAGATCCTAATAATAATTTTCTTGGGCTAAGTATAATTACTTCGTTGTTGTGTTTTCTAAGCTTATGTGAAATTACTCAGCAAATGCTTAACTTCTCTATTAGTTTGTGTATGGTGCCAGGCAGACATTCGAAAAGGGTGGGGGGAAAAAAGGCTGTATGTTGACTCCAGAGAAGTAGAAAAAAGTGTAGTGTGGAAGTAGATCAAAGTATCTCCATGGGCTGAGGGGATGGACGGGGCTTTGGTATTTCTTGAAGTAGTGCCACAGATATTATTTTATCATCTTGCACCCTCTGTTTATTTGCAACCATGACCATTCAGATACCAGCTGTGCAAAATTCTCACATTCTCGAAACTGCTTTTCACAGAGTGCCTTGGTCTACATGAATTGCCTGGCAGTTCTTCCACACACACTAGCAGATGAGGAATACTGGCAAGGTGTTAAGCTTAATGATGACTAAGCAGCAAGCGTGTTAGGAGGATACACATATAAGGGGGGTTGGAGCAGTCTAAGTATCTAGTTGCAGAACAAGAGAACTCATGTCTGGGAATATGAGCACTTGAGACTTGCAGAGAATGCTCCGGAGATCTGGGCAAGAGAGAATGAAACAGGAGCTTGTCTTTCCTGGGCAAGATTGAGGAGAAGGGGTAAAAAGGAGAGTGGTTTCCTGGCCAGAAGATGGGAGCAATATCCATTAATTACAGAAACAGGAGGAGCTCACATCTGTCAGTAAAATGCTCCCAAGCAGTAAGTGTGAGAGTGAGGCACCAGGTCTGTGCACACAAGGAACTTTACAGGTCACTACAGGCATTGTACTGTCAATCAAGAGAGACAAAGATGTTCACATTCAAGGAGAAAAGTGTGTTTGTCAGAACTGTTGGGTAGAGAGCAAAGGAGAGCAGAAAAAGTCCTGAAGATGCAGACTGGATAAGGCATGGGTTCATTTTTTAGAAGGTAATCATAGGATGGGTGCCTGCTCCCAAGAGATGCACCAGAGGAGCCAGGGAAAGACTGAATCCTAGAGTTTATCCAGACCAAGGAAATGTCTTGAGCCCACTGGCACAGCAAACCTCTGTGAATACATTCAGTTTAAGTGCCTCTGTCAAGGCTGCACACATGACTGTCACATCCGATGACTGTATCTCTGCATGCTAGAAATGACAGATGTGTTCTTATGCTGCCTTTGTTTGGTCTCCAATCTGTTGTGAGGTTTTCTTGTGAGCATTCAGACTAAAGGGAGACTAACTTCTGAAGCCCTTTCACAGTAGAAACTGTTTCATATGTGTGTCAGTGGCCATTGAAAAATGGGAAAAAGATGTGCAAAGATAAAAATGGAAGTAAATGCCTTAAAAAGAGAATCAATGGAAGACTGTACTTAACTTAGCACCTGACCATACAGTGCTGTTTCCTTCCTTTATTATCTCAGATCAATTCTGTAAATGCTCACTGGAATTTTGCTCCTTCTGTGTGTTGAATATGTCACCGTATTCAAATAGATCTATAAATTAACATTGAAAATTTTAGCTGAGAGGAGGACAACTGCTGAACCCTGTGTTGATAATATAATCATGCTACAGTAGGCTGGCTTGAAGATAGCATTTAAGATATGAAAGACATCTAATATACCTTCAAAAGCCACCTGCTGTATACATTTTGCCTTACTAGTCACTAATGTGTGTTCTCTAAATAAATTCTCTTTGGTCTTTTTTTGTTGCCATGAAACATATTTCAATCTAGTGACACTAGTTAAAATCACAGTTACATGGAGAAAGAGACTGAAGCACTGGTGAAAGGAGAAAAGGGTCTGGGTGGAACGCTATGGGGCCCATAGAGAATATCCTTCATGCCATGGATAGCAAAGATGTCTTCCCAAATACAAGAAGTGACCTGTTCTGCAGCTGTGCTGTCATCAGCTGCTCAGTGAATACTATTGCATTTAGTTCATGAATATAGATGGCTAATTCCTCAGGGCAACTGATTCTATTAATACAAAGCATATGCACAACCACCACTAATAGCAGAAATCCTCTCCGTTTCTGGTGGTTGGACTTTATTCACTGGAGGGAAATGACAATCTCAGAAGTAAAGGATGCTGACAATAAGGTTCCAAAGACTGCAGTAGTTTTGCTTTAGTAAATACAGACTTTTAAAAAGAGAGTGGTAATGAATTTATCAGCTTGGACAGTTGATTTGAGACCTTCCACGTCTCTTAATTTTGAGGCAGCTGGTGAGAGAGTTTTTACTCTGAGTTCATTATGGAAATTACTATACAGTGGGATGATTATCATGCTTAAAGTTAAGCATTGTGCATAAGTGCATTCTGGGCTGACTGACAACAGTAGAAGTTTGGAAACTGACCTTGAGAAGATAATCTCAAAATAGACAGATATGTTTCCTTTGTCTGCACAATAAAGTATGGAACAGGAAAAAACTTAGGTAATTCACACTAAAACAGAAAGTAGAACAGTAGCAACAGAATGCAGCAATATAAAATGTGGAAATCGTGAATAATAAAAGGAAATAATCATTAAAATATCAGGATAGGACCATTGCAAGACCCTGTCTGTGGGGTCAAAGCACTTTGAAGTCTTTTGGCTTCACAAAATGCTACACTTTTGTCAAATGTAGACAAAGCTGCTTCATATGTATAAGAAAAGTTTATAAGGTAGAAATGTACCAGCAGAAAAGCTGAGGAAAGAACTTCCACGCTTTCAGTAGGATTAGGAGGATTTTCCCTTGTGAGGCTCTTCAAGATTTTTTTTTTTATCGTTTTCTCTCAAGTAACAAGAGGTTTCAGGTGCCCAAGGTATTATTGAATGGATTGTATCTTGAGTCAGGAGCTGGTACAGAGAAGGTATAGTTAGCAGCTCTTTTATTTGATTACACTGTACATTTTAGCTTCCTGAGAATTATCATTTGTAATTATGGAGATCTTCTAATTTAATTTTCTGCAGTGTAGTTGTAAGTGATATATATATTTTTTCCAGATGTTCTTGGCTACAGCAGAGATCCCAGTCAGTTAGTGAGATTTTTTGCATGTTGACTGGTGAAAACTGAAAAAGAAACTTTTCGGGTCATCTCTTCAATTCCCCTCTTTATGCAACATTACTTCCTAGCAAATATTCCTAAGCAATTTAAATTACGTAATTGATGTTTTCATCAACTGTGATTGCATTACACATTGCTCATCCTGTCTTCATTATAGATCTTTTGGGAGGGTTACTTTAGAAGAGATACAGTTTGGTCTGCTTGTCCAGACATCTCCACTACAAATGTAGTGTGAAGTCTTCTGAGGGGAGACTGTCCTGTGAAGCCCTTTAAGCCCCCCCGTTGGGAAGGCCTGCCTTTTGTCTGCATAATGCAGATGACATAACTATGATGCAGTGCTTGTATCAATGCTTATGCCACTATTGCTTACATATGGCCATGGACCTAAAACCTTGATTACTGCCTATATTGTTTCTCAGTGATATCGTGGTACTTGCTTGACCAAACTCATCACTTTCAGTTCCAATAACATGCACTGCAAGGCACCATAGTGGCAAAATTATCTTGTGCCTGTAGAAGGTGTACTGGGAGGAACCCTTTGAAAGAGTTGTTAATGTCTCAGTTATGCTGTTTTTTCCCTGGAGAAGGCAACAGTCAAGATGGTATTTCTTGCCAGTGGGGCTGTATTTGTCCACAGCCAGCCAAGGTTCTGGGCCTGGCAGTAAGCTGGAAGTAGTGGGATTATATCATCCCGTGTTGGGACATGAGGTGACTGGTAGTGTGTGGAAAATGTGTAGATGAAGAGGCCCCTTTTCAAGGCCTTCTTGGGAGAGTTAGTGCCAAGTGCTCGCCTCCCTTGTATGACCTGAAAGTTGTTACCAGTGCATTGGGGTAGCTGTCTTATGGAGTCCTATTCCTTTTTTTTTTTTTTTTTGTGTTCCTATTCCCAACTTTTTCAAGTCATTGCCTGCCCATCTTGGTGGAAAAGTAGTGGTAGTGCCATTCAAGGCATGACTTGATGCCCCTGTTACCTAATCTTTTTGAATTCATAGGTATTTTCTGGAGCTGTGCAACTTCTCTGTAGAGTAGAAGATTAATCCAAACTGGACTAGTGAAAACCGGTGTCTGCAGCACCAGTCTGAGTGGACCTTTGCACCTCCTGTGCATGTATGGGCTGTACTGTATAGTGCTGTCTGGTCCCGAGCTGGTGAAGGCTGTGAATACTACATCAATGCCTTACCAAATGTAATTATTGCAACATAAAGACTAAAAAGTGTAGATTCACCAAATGCCTGTTTATCCTATTTTCTCCCTGGCCCTAGCAAGCAGACTTCACAGCATTCACTCTGTCTGGGCAAACTGTCAAACTTCTTGTGCCCTCACTGCAAGCACGTTGCATTGCAAATTATCTTACTTTGCTGTTCTCTTCTGGCTTTTACTTTCCGTCCTGCTTTTGCCACCTCTGTTTCTTTTTGTA
Source organism: Megaceryle maxima (assembly GCA_024605025.1). Classification (NCBI taxonomy): domain Eukaryota; kingdom Metazoa; phylum Chordata; class Aves; order Coraciiformes; family Cerylidae; genus Megaceryle; species Megaceryle maxima. Next base: position 88,543 of record JANHGN010012081.1, read on the forward strand.
TACCGGTGGTCCATATTTCTCTTAGATGTTTATCTCTTGTATTCTGCCCATTCTTTTCACTTCCTCTGATCTAGCTGCATCCTATTCCCAATTTAATAAGTTAAATTAGAAATCGGTGCACTGTTTATTGGTTTTAAGTTGTAAAAGAGGACATTTAGGATGAGAGGAAATGGGCTTAAGTTGTGCCAGGGGAGGTTTAGGTTGATATTAGTAAAAATTTATTTCCTGAAAGAGCAGTGAGGTGTTGGAACAGGCTGCCCAGGGAGGTTGTGGAATCACCATCCATGGAGATGTTCAAAAAATGTCTAGATGTGGCACTTCAGGACATGGTATAGTGGTCATGGTAATGTTTAGTAAACAGTTGTGCTTGATGATCTCAAAGGTTGTTTCCAACCTTAATGATTCTATGATTCTATAAATCCAAGATACTATACCATTCTGAACTCTTCTTTATTTGTCATTGTTTCCTACTGTTTCCACTTATCTGTTAGCAGTCTTCATTTATAGTCTTTTAAGAGAGTTTTCAGTGTATATGCATTTATTTTTCAGTGGGAGTTTTGTGCGGTATGGCATTATACTCTGACTAAATTCTGAAAATACTGCTTGTTTCATTCCCTTACTGATTATTTAACTAAAAAATAAAATAAAAATCAAGGTTCTTTTTGAGCCTAGTTTTAATATTTTTAGTAGTAACTAGCATTTTTTTCTCTAACTCTCATATAAATGCATTTCATTTTTAGTAGTGTGGCCAGGGAATGCAGGTAGACCTTTTAAATCTAAAATTGTTACCTTTTCACGCATCACTCTGGCTGAAATCAGCCTGCTAAAAGTCTGAATAAGCATACTGTCATCTGGGGTAAATGCTAAAATCTCGAAAATTATTTGCATCTGTTACAGGATGGATTTATTCAGTTTTATAGTTTTATTCATGTTTATTTCACAAGTATGGAAAACAAAAACCACTGAGCTCGGAGGACAGGCTGTTTGACAGTGCTGGATACTGGCTCAGTATTTTGATATTTAATTGGGGAAATAGGTGAGCCTATTTTGTATTTGTGTGTAATCGTTATTATTTTAATAATACAGAGAGATGGGCATTGCAAATGCAGCCTTTCTTCTCTGTGTGAAGGTTGACCAAAGGAGCAGGGTGCAGGTGACATCTGGGAGGAATAGCATTTCTGTCCTCTTTGGAGGTTAGAAATTGAGTTCAGTAGATAGAGGATATAAATTCAGTGAATTATGGAATTCAGTAGTAAAATTTGTAGTGATTTTAATTCTGTAGGTCTGAAGCCATGCAGAGCAAGCCACTGAAGGAGATACCTTAGTGAAAGAATCTCTTATGTTGCTCCCTCTCTGTTAGGGAAGTTCCTTAATGAAGTAGGGATACCTATGTAGGATATCATAGAATCAATCATAAAGGTTGGAAAAGACCTCTAAGATCATCAAATCCAACCATCTACCAATATTATCATGACTACTAAACCGTGTCCTGAAGTGCCATATCTAGATGTTTCTTGAACACCTCCAGGGATGGTGACTCCACCACCTCCCTGGGCAGCCTGTTCCAAAGTATCTTTCTTAAACGCTTAAGCTTTGCAAGCTCCTTGTGGCCCAGGTCTATCTGTGTGTTTGACAAAGCAGATTTGGGCATACCTGAAGAGAGAGGTCATGTCAGCATTTACTGTGTGTAGCTGGGAAAGTTTTTTTTCCAGTAAAGGAGGGATTCAAAACTGCATGCAAGAGCCTGAAAGCCATGAAGCTTTGGAGCAGAGCTTTATATGGAAAGAAAATTTGTGCCATGTAGAAGTCTTTAGGGGTTAACAACACTCTGAAAGTAAATAATGAGGACCTGCATTTCTGGAATGTTCCCCTTATAGGAATGGCAGCTGTAGTTGCTTTACAATGTTCCCAGTGCAATCGCTATCACATCAGTGCATTGAGCATTCAAGTGCTTTAGCAACATCTTCCTCTATGAACACATATTAGACTGGGAGACAGATGTTTGTGTCATATTCTTTTATTCCTCATCAATCAGCAGTTTCCCAACCATCTTATTTTTAACTTGATTATTTACTAATGAGCAATAAAACCCAGAGTGCCTACAGCAACATTTGCACAGTGGGTCGTGAAATAGCAACTCACACACTTGGTTTTATTTCTTTTCATGTTTACCACAAATCAAATCCTTTCCTAATGTCTATGTCCTTGTTTAAACCTAAATCATAGCAGGGTATTTGTGTTCTTTCAGATGTTTCCTTTTAGTTACGGTCACAACATTTAGTCCACTGAAATTTTAGCAGCTCGTAGCAGTCTGGGGGACCAAGCCCAATAATTTCCCTAGAGGCCCTATGTCGAGATGCTGGAAATTAATTTCTGATTTTTTCTGGCTTCCTTAGCCTACATTAATTCTGATTTGTTATGAAGTGGATCAAGTCTAATAGAAAGTGAAGCTTCTTTCATTTAAAATAAGTACAGGGGTTGAGGTGAAGGGGTCCAAAGATGCCATGAGGCAAGATGGCTGTTAAATTTCAGAGTGACACATGCAAAGCTCTGTAGTCTTGAAACACAGTGCTTCAGAGCATCTATCTGCACATCCCTACCCCTACAGCGAGCCAAAAAGGGCTTCCTCTGTCAGTCTCAAACAACAAAAGGAAATATCTTGGCTCTGCACCAAATATTCAGGTTTGCAACATGAAGCTAGAGTTGTGAGAACTGAAAAGAGGACATGATCCACGTTCTAAGAACGATGTTAAGAGGAGCAGGGAGTACAGACAGACTCCGTTAACATGAACAACTATGGGGAGAGGGATTGTAAAGCCACCATTCATCAAATCCATGGAAGAAGAAACAAAAAAAACAGTCATGTTTGTAGAAAACACCAAAACGTATGGAATAATAATGTAATTTTTTTGACAACTGATGTAGATAACAGGAAAACAAGGAGCATGTGTGTGTAAAAACACAACTCTAGAATAAGTTGTGCACAACTCTAGAATACACTAGTCACTGCATGATAGCAAATTAAAGTGCTGTATCAAATGAATTGTCTTTTCCTCTGCTGAAGCTCCAGTGTTTCAAAGCTATGGCATCTGAATTACAGCACCCTAGTACTTCCCAGAGAACACCAAGTTGCCTGTATCATGTCTCCCTCCTTCCATGTTCCTTTTCTTGCAGGAAAAATTAAGCTCTGGCTTGGGTTTGTTTAATAAGTGAGTATGCTGCAGCTTTGTGTGCCTGCTGCTGCTGAGGGCAATGTCAGTGAAGCATGCTTTGCTCCTGGATCGTGTGGGTTGTAGTCATTCGTGGGTCTTCCTGGAGTTTAATTCCCAGCCTTTGACTTGTTTCTGAGGAAAATCCCTTGGCTTGCATCTGTTGGCTTTGTCTTGGCTGCATTCACATTGCTTGTCTAAACGGAAACGTTTGGGTGGCTGCATTAAACTCTGTAAACCTTTAAGCTAATTTAAAGTCTGCCATGACAAGATGGGCCATTATGGTTTCTGAGTGATTTAGTTAAAAGTCAATGTGGAAAGCAGTGGAGAGAGTAGTCGATGTTTATTTTCGGTGAAAGAGGCTGCTCCTCTCCTCCGTTGACTGTATCAGTGTTAGGGCTTGTCTGCATAGAAGCTTGTGCCCTTGCAGCTGTATGTCTGGGGTTTTTTTCCCCATGTTATTTAAAGGGATAAAAATATGGCATATGGAGTGGCCTTTATTTTGCATCTTGCATATTCTTTTCCTCCATCCAGGGAGTGAACTGCCTCTGCTGGAGATATTTTGTCTGCTCAAGGTGTGGTCCCCACTGTGAAAGTCTATCAGAGAGAATTATATCTGCTCCCCTTCAGGGACTCATCACATATTTATAAGGGGCAAGGAGGGAAACAGTACCCAACCTACCAGAGCTCCCATGATGAATGTGGGGTTAGCCTGAGGAAGTGTAATGAGGTTTTGTCTCCTCCTTTGAGGAAGAGATGAAGGGGCAGGTAGAGGCCAGCAGATGGATAGCTGTGAGCTAAGTGGATTAGTTCAGCATAACTTGCAGCAAGGCCAGGATGTAAACAATACTTGATCAACCTCGTGCCAGCTACCAGCAAGCAGTCTTATCACGGGAGGGTAAATCTAAGCTGTAAGGATGTGCCTAAGCAAGGACAGTATTAAAATTAAAAGGACTTCTTTCTTCTCTCTCTCTCTCTCTCTCTTTTTTTTTTTTTTTTTTTTTTTTTTTTTTTTAATAAAAGGTTCTTTTTTTTTTTAAAAAAAAAAAAAAAAT
>JANHGN010012081.1:92906-113740 GCA_024605025.1 Megaceryle maxima
CTAAGCTTGAAGGAAGTGCCTAAGCAAGGGCAGTATTAAAATTAAAAGGACTTCTTTCTTCTTCCCCTCTCTCTTTTTTTTTTTTTTTTTTTTTTTTTTTTAATAAAAGGATCTGTTGCTTTTTAAGAAGAAGAAAAAAATCAACTTTTTCATTCTGTTTTAAAAATATTTGGCTTTTTTTCCCCTAACTTCAGGTACATTTTGCAGCTATGGTGGAATATTTTCTCACAAAGTTCTATATTTTTATTACTTGACTATAAGAGACCTTGAGAACTACTTTCAGCCATTCCTATAAAAGTGATCGGTATAGCAAAATCCCAGTATCTTCCTTGTAAAGTGCCAGTGTCTCCTTGAAATCTGCCTTGTCCTCTAGTAGGTAGTAGTTTTTTTCAGCCTGAGTACACTGCAGAGTGCATTACACTTTTTGCCTAACCCGCAGTAAGCAGGCAGAGAAGATCCACCCATTCCAGCATGTCTCAGTGCAACGTGTCTGCTTCTGGCACCTTGTTCCTCATTACCAATCTCTGTTCTAGACTGGGAAGAAAAATGCTTGCACTTCAAAATATTTCCCAGCCCATTTGCAAACTCTGCAACATTTATTATTTTTGTCATGTTTAATAGCACAGCTTCTCATTTTCTTGCCCTTTTACTGCTGTTATAGTAATGTGGGCTATGACTTCATTTGACTTTTCTAAGTAGGCAGTATCACCCCTAGTTAGCATTTAAATGGGAAAATATCTGAGGGTGTTCAGGAAGTGTAATGACTGTTCAGAATGTGACATGTACCCCTCTAAAATGAGACTGAGAATATGTTGTGATTTATCAGAAAATGTTCACTCATCAAAAAATCAGTATTTTTAAGTGAAAATACAAGTTCCAGTAAAACCTCAGTAAAACAAATAGTTTAGATCAAAACAGGAGAGGCAATCCGTGTTACGTGTAATAACATGGTACTTAATGTCCTCACTGGATAAGTGCTTGAATTCATTAGTCAGGTCTTCCTACCTCTGTTCTTCCACACTGTCACGTAACGCAAGCCTGCTGAGTGGGCCAGTTTTACTGTCGCATAAAGACTAAGAGTTTGACATTCGCCTGCCACAGCCCCAAGGACCCACACTGAAGCGGTTTTGAAAAGTCAACATTTGCCTCTTTCAGAGCCCCCCTAAGGACTTTTACAGAGATGGCTTAAGAGTTAAAACCAGATAGGTTTAATTGATTGAAGCGACAGATACAATAGATTTGGAATTGCCATTGATAAATGCACTGACTGCAAAATTCGAGCTCAAGTTAATAATTTGCCTCGGTAACATCCGACGAAGTCAGAGGCACAAGCCTTTGTAATAGTGCTAATATGTAATAGTAATGCTAGCAAAAGTTATGCTGTGTATTGAAGGCACAGTTCTTACCAAGAAGGCATCCCTGTCTTGGGTGGAGAAAGAGGAGTACAGCCTGTCAACCATCTCTGCAAGGTCTGCAGTCTTCTCCCCTCCAGAGCGGTATACCCCTTGTGATTTTTCATATCCTGATCCCATCTGTCCCTGCTTTCTGTGTGATATTTAGCATTATTTGGGCGGAGAGTTGAGTAACATAGTCATATATGTACCCTGTTAGGCTCATTACCATATTTAGGGTGTATACCTTAATATTCATTCTGCCATTAATTGGGCAAAGGTCTTCACTCAGACACTATAGCCTTCAAAATCTGTGCCAAAGCTGCTTGCTTTTGTTGTTTTGGCTGAAATAGGACCATCTTACCTTCACAAGGCCCTCCCCTTCAGCTCTTTGGTGTGTCAACTCATAAGGTCTCCATCCCCAGAGATAGCATAAGAATCTCATGGTCGCAAACATCTTAACCTTTCTCTTGAAGCCCACTAAATTAGCCTGTATTCCTGTTACGCAGCAAGCTGGGCCATTATCCGACACACACGGAGGGGCACTGGCTGTCCCAGAGTGCCTCTTCCATACTGGAGCTCTTTCTCTGCCTATTCAGTTCTTTCATGTAGCAGTTTGACCCTTGCAAGCTCTAGATGAGTAATCCATTTGCCTAAAGGTCAATCTCATAGAATCATAGAATGTTTTAGGCTGGAAGGGACCTCTAGAGGTCATCCAGTCCAACCTCCCTACACAAGTAGGGACACCTCTACCTAGGGCAGGTTGCTCAGAGCTCCAAAGGTGCATTGCCTTTTTTTTTCCATCTTTCCTGATGAGTTGTAAGAATTATCAGTTGTCAGTGGTGTGGAGAATTAAATAAGCATCTTCTTACACCTTGGAATCTAGGGACAGATTTTTGTACCAATTTAGCTGTTTCAGTTATGAGTATGTGTGAACCAGTATGTCTTTTCAGTATGACTGCTAATTTCTATTACTACACTGTTTTTCAACCTGCTTCAAGAAATTGCTAGATGTGTTTAGAATAACATCCATTGAAGGTGAGGTTATTATTCTGATTTTACTGATGCAACTTTACATTTGGTCAGACCACAGCTGGTTCATTTCAACTTCCTGTAACTGTTAACTGAGGCCCCTGATACAAATTCCATGTTAGTCTGTACGCCTTTGCCAAATTCTGCTGAAAACTGCAGCCTTCATGACCCAACCCCCCAATTCTTCTGAAACTGATGCCAAAACTCATGCAGAATTTCACAGTATCAACTTTATCCGCTAAAAAAGGGAAATAAAAGAAATAAATACAGTTGAAAAATATTTTTTTCCATCACTTTCAGCTCAGTTTTGTCAGGTTCCAGAAGTTATTTACTTGATTATATTGGAACAGTGAGGTTGCAATCTGCCCTTGCAATTTAATTAACAATTCCTTTGATGATGTGCTGGCCAGAGCTGGAGGTTTTGCTGCTGTATCTCTCTTGGTTAGGCAGAACTAAAAGGAGGAAAAAGGAGATGTTAGACACCAAGGAAAGCAGGTGTTACTAGAATTACACAGAAGGAACTGTTGAGTAATAGACATACAGAATTTTTTTAAATCAGTTTGCTTTCCTCCTGGCATCTCACTTTTATCATAAACTGTTGTGTAGTGTCTTGGAGTTCTGTTGAGCAGATGGTGCATTTTATCTCAGTGGTGTCTGCTTATTGCTCATGGATGAAGTGATTTTTCTATATAGTTAAAGTTCATCTTGAGGTTCTTTGCCAGTCTGAGTAGTTATTTAGAGTCTTAAAATGTAAGTCATGGTTAACTTGCCACTCTTTTTAGTTTATAAATGCTTAGCAGTAGGTGAGCTTCAAAAAAAATACAAGTAAACACAGATATCTAAGTGCACCTTTGGAGGTTTTCAACAAGCTTAGTTTCTGTTTGGGGGAAGGAACTGGTATTTTGTGCCAGCTACAGGTGATATTAGGCAAACTTTGCAACAGTAGGGATAATGAAGAAATAGATGGAGCTTTCAGAACTCTTCAAGAATATGCTGGATAAACTTCTGTCAGGAATAGCCTAAGTATGGGAGAGTGCAGTGAATGACTGCCCAAGATATCTCCACCAGAACTCACATCCAATTCCTAACCCAATAGGGTTTTCTAATCAGCTGCTTAGATGGCAGATAGATGACATTGGCCTCATTCTTTAGACTTAAACTCATGGTGTTTGAGAAGCAGGCTCTGGGCAGGAGATACATGGGTTTTTCCACTCCACTGCTTAGGCTTCCCAGGGAACTCAGGATATGGATCAAGCAGCAAGTTTCACCTTGCTTTGCGTTGTGGGTTTTTTTGATGGGTTTGGGTTTTGGTTTGTTTTGTTTTTAATTTCTCAGTTGGTTCTGTCTTTCTGCCAGCCTCGCATCTTTGCTAGTTTTCAGGCTATCTGAAGACTCCTACTCAATTCCAGCAAAAGCAGGTCATTCTCCAGTTGTTGTAATGTGGAAGTCAAATTTGACAACTTCTGTTTGGGGGGTTGGAAACCTGGAACACTATCAACAGCCACTGAAATGGCAGAGCACTAGCTGGGATGCTGGATTTGTTCTTTCTACATCACTGGAAGATTTCTAGGAGATTGCCCTGAAGTGGCATTGCTAACCTGTATTATCTTTTAAAAGGATTTTAGCAGCTTAGGCTATATGTGATCTTGGTTCAAAACTTCCTGAGGATAGCTTTCTAAACAGCCATTGCTCTACCTCCTGTTAGTTTTCAACATTTGGTGAATGACATGAGCTATTAATAATTTGTACCCTACTTTTCTTACCATAAATAACTGAAAGCTCTCCATCACATCTAAATACTATGAAATGTTGTGATCAAAGGAATTATGAGCACGTTAGCCTCCAACTTTCCTGACATTCATTTGAATTCTGCTGCTCTAACAGCACCCTCTAAATTATTCCTCCATCATTCAAGCTACAGGTAGCTTTTTGACACACACGTTCCTTTCTTTTCTAGTGTGCTTTTTTATTTTTATCACCGTTGTCTAAACTGTTTGAATAGAATGTCATTCATTTGTATCATTCCTGGAAATACTGTGGATCTGTCACACACTTCCCACACTAGCAGTGAAGTTCGAATACTTAAAGGATGGTTAAAGGAATAGTAACAACATATGGGTCTGCAGAAGTGCCTCATACAGGACACAAATATAGTCCCCCTACATAAGATCACTGCAGGGAGGGTTTTACAGCCTTCCTTTTTCTCTGCTTTCCTTCTGCCCAGTTCTTCAAAGGAGAAGGTATTAACGGTGTCCCAGTGTGATTAGTGAATAGGACTATATTGTGGGCACAGGCAGTGCTTCATCTTACTTTCTAGCTATATATCAACATTTATAAATAGATCATCTTGATACCTTTTCAAGACAGCTAGTGTTGTGGTGATTTTATTTGATTTGCACTTCTTCGGAAAGGATAATTATGACAAATGTTTCCATTACCTATTGCTAGTGCTTTGGGAAAGGACGAAGTCTGTGATTGCAATTAGCTCCTGTAGACAGCAGGAGAACTTTAACTAAAACTAGGTGTGCTTTAGTGTTAACTGTTTCCTTGGCAGAAATCTGTTGTCACGGCAGTCTGACTTTTCTGTGTGTATGGAAGATGCTGAATGTTGGATGCAACATTTGGGCCAAGTGAGCACACTGTTTCGACACTGAGTGATGGCGTTACAGAAGTCACACAAGTTTGAACCATGAGACTTACTTGCTCCATTCATCTCTAGACTTCAGTTTGTCTGAAAGTAACTCACTTTCCCATTTCATTCAGTTCTGTCTTTTATCTTCCCAAGGTGATCCATCTCAGACAGAATCGTTGGCTGACTTCTTCCAAGCCTGCTGCCCCACTTACTGATAATGACTGATGTCTTCTTTTTTTCAGCAGAGACTTTCTCTGGTAAACACTCATCTCCCTCAAGTTTTTAGACTAATTTGGGAAGAATTCTCTAATCTTCTCTTACTTCACAAGATGGCTCATGTTTCCAGGGAATGACCACTCACTGCTATCATACTTAGATTAATTTTCTTCCCTGCGTGGACCCGGTGTTGCTCTCAGCCCCAGTCAGTCAGGAGAGCAGAGAAGGCTCTTCACTTCAGCTCCTTTCCCCTTCCAACTCTACAGTCAAAGATACTGTAAAGCATTACCCAAATAAAGAAAGTACTGTCTTGGAGGTTACAGAGTGGGAAAGGCTCACTTGCGTTCCATCTTTTGAATCGGCAAGTCAAAGCAACATAAATCCCAAATCCATTCAGAGGGGCTGGAGGAACAAGCCTGTCTACTAGATCTTTCAGTCAGGAGACCTGTACTAGCTTTAGAGACTGGAGCAGGTCCCTCATAACTATTTGTAGCATTTGAGTTGGTAAGTCCTTTTTGATTCACCTGAATTAAGCTTGACAATATAGCTGGTTCAATTTTTAGAAACTCTTAGTCATATCCAGTAATAACAACACATCGGTAGGTAGTATGCTACATTCTATTTCCTGTAGCCCCAGCTGGACTATTTGTATTGTGCAGTCTAATTTATACCTCACAGAGTGTATCAGAATGTGGTCTTAAGGTACATAGCTGGTGAACACTGTCATTACTCTTGGGTAGTAATGTAAAGTACTCTAGTACACATCTCTTTGACCTGTTGTGGGAGAAAGTACTTGAAATGCATTTTACCTGGGAAAGCCTCTTGAAACCACTATGTGGCATTTTTGTCTCGGCAGTGCCTCACTGTCCCCTTCTTTCTTATGACTACAGACCTGTGCATATGACGTACACGTAGCATAATTTAATTTTTTCCATGTGCAAAATTCATAACTCGGCCTCCTTTTCTAAGTGTGAAGATCTTTTTACCTCCTTCCAAATGGCTGAGATGTCTTTGCCTATTATATCTGGTCTTTAGTTATTCTGTTGCAAGATTGATCAGCACTACAAATGAGTCTGGTTTTCCAAAAGAGACAATTACATAGGTGATTTTTTCACTTGCCGTGTTTAAGGCTTCATTTAATTCTTTCAAGTTCTATGTTATGTCAAAATGCACAGATTGTTGAGATTACAGTATGCATACCTATCAGTCTAATTGTACTTTACTCACCTAATTTTATGAGTCATGCAACCAGTATGTGGCTGTTAAAAGTGTCTGCAATGCCATGAAGCTATTCACCGGGCCCAGCTGCATGTAAAGATGAATGTGCTTGAGTTTTCTGTAAGTACTCCTCAGTATTAGTGCCATGCCATAGCCTCTTTTTGCCATCAACTCTTTCAATAGTTCTGGCTCCTAGTGAAGATTTTTATGTACTTCAGCCACATCTTCTGAGTACAAACTGCTGCTGTTCACTGTTTACACCATTGTACTTCTTCAAGGATTTGCGGCTAATTTCAATACAAAAAGAGTAAGATTTCCAAAGAGCAGGTCTGTTTACATCTTCTTGTGTCAGGTTATGAAGGAATGTAAGTGGCAAGGACTCAGTAAGGTAGTCCTACTATTATGGTTTCTTTTAACAGAAACTTTGAATATCCAAAGCTTACATCGTCTGTGAATCACCCAGCTCTACATTTTTACTCATTAAGAAACTATAAAGAAGCTTGCAACACATTTATCATGATTAGTTCTCTGAAAATGCCAGCACGATTCCACAGTGACTTGCATGGAAATACTCTGTAATAACACTGAACTTGTGTTGTACAGGGCTGAACACTGGAGCTGAACACTGAACATAGAGTGATGAATACAAAGGAGCCACATCCTTTTGTTGGGGAAGATCATTTCAGATCCTCCAAGTCAGATGACTTCTCACTTTGTGCATTACTCACAGTTCAACTAACGTCTTATTGACTCATGATACATTGTACAGGTCTGTTTGTAAAACCTGTTGTTAGGTACACAACAGACAACAGTTTTCAGACTGACTGAATTATAAAAAGCAAGGAAATTGTAGAACATATTTTCTCTTTGCAAGTGAACTTTTCAAAGAGGAGTCATGGCTACTTCATCATGGAGGAGAGCATAAGACAGATTGATAAGTAAAAGAAGGGAATTCTCCTGGCACTATCAAAACCACAAAGGCTTATTGGGTCTTGGCAGCATTTCAGTACTTGGCTTCTCCTAAAGCCAAAGGTCCAGCTCTGTGATGGTGGGGAATGGCACAATGAACCCCAAGTGACTTCAGTCCATTTTAGGTAAATAACATCCTTCTAAGGCTACTTGCTTCAGCTATAGTTGAAGCCACAGACTTGGTGTCATGAGGTGTGTGAAAGAAATCTAAGAGGAATGGTAAGCGGTCAAGATTCTGTAAGCTAATCCCTTCCTGTTGGTGTGGGGTTTTTTTGTTTGTTTGTTTTGGGGAGGGGGGGTTGGGTTTTTTTGGGTTTTTTTAAGTGATCTTTCTCAAGGAATTTTCCATTAAAAAAAAATACTATCAAAATTTCTCACTGAGATAAAAAATAGTCTGAGGGCCATAAAGAGTGCCCCTACTCACTGTAGGAGCTACCCACATCCAAAGATACATAGCAGCCAGAAAGGGAAGCAGTGTCTTTCCACATGCTTCCCTCTTTTGAGGCTGGGGGTAAGGGGTAGATAGAACCAGGACAGTGATACTGCACTTTAAAGGTTGCAATGAATACATCTTCCTTTCTTTCTTCTCCTTCTCCCTCGGTCATTTTCCCTGGAGCACTGAGGAATTTGGTTCAGTTTTGGTCCTTGAGCAGTTCTTGATGCAGCATGACTGCTTTCCTCTTTTGCAGTCAGTAAACAGTATAGTCTGGCTCTAAGCTGTTTCTGTACACTAGCAAGAAAAAAAAAAACAAAAAAAAACAAAAACATTCAAGCTGGGTGACCTGCCAAGGTAACCTTATAAATTTCAGTGCCTTTAAAAATTTCATCAACCTTAACCATATGTGCTGAGTGCCCCCAACAGCTGCAGGTTAAGAAGGGCATTCAACATGTAATTACCTCAAAATTGACTTTTTTCTATTTAGTGCCCATGAGTCTATCCTTGCTATGGCTGGCTCCTGTTCAAGTGATGATCCAGCATGCTGCATGCTGGTGATGCAGCAGCCACCACTGAGCCCGCTGAAGCATAGGACAAGCTTGGTGGGGTTGGGGGAAGGTAAGTTCTACTTTTAAGTCTATATTTTACCTTTCACCTTTATTTTTGTCCAGAAAATTTTGCAAAAATCTGCAATATCCATTTTTGTTTTAGTTTATTGTTGTGGGTTTTTTGTTTTTTGTTTTTTGGGTTTTTTTACTGGCCACTTCATAGACCCTTTCTGCAAACAAGCTATTCTGGGCAGACCTATGTCACATTTGTGAAAGGGAAAACTGAATCAGACCTCAAGTATTTATAGTCTAGCATTGAGTGTTGCTATTGGTATCAGGGCATTTGGTATGTGTATTTAAGTTATGGCTGGCATACACTTTTGAAAACAGAACTGTTAATTTATGGCAAGCATGCTCAGATCAGTAATTTTCTGGAATAGATTGTTTTTTCCTACTAGAAATGTTGAGTGAGGTGATTATAATCCCTCTTGGAGTGGGGAATGGTGGCTGATTTAAATCCATTAACAAGTTTACAATTATGATAGTGCAAACTAGGTTCGATACGTGGGACAGTAAGGAGATTGTACTGTACAACCCAAGGATAAAGAACCTGAAGTTCCTGTTTGCTTTAAGGCATTTTCACCCTCCCACCAGAGAAAGATGATACCTCTGTTACAGGGAGACAATTGTGAAGTTGTTTTGATGTGGCAAGTCACTTATTACCTGTGTTACACTGGAACGAATGAGACTGAGAAAGGCATAGAATCACAGAACCACGGTTCTGAGGCTGGAATAGACCTCCAAGATCATCAAGTCCAGCCTGTGACCCAACACCATGACATCAGCTAGACCATGGCACTAAGTGCCACATCCAAACTTTCCTTAAACACCTCCAGAAGTGGCAACTCCACCACCTCCCTGGGCAGTCCATTGCAGTGTCTAATCACCCTTTCCATGAGGAAGTGCTTCCTAAGCTCCAACCTAAACCTCCCCTGGCACAGTTTCAGACCATGCCCTCTTGTCCTGTCACTGGTTGCCTGGGAGAAGAGCCATGGGACACCCACCTGACTACAACTTCCCTTCAGGTAGCTGTAGAGAGTGATGAGGTCCCTTCTGAGTCTCCTCTTCTCCAGTCTGAACAACCCCAGCTCCCTCCACCTCTCCTCATAAGACTTTTCCTCCAGTCCCTTCCCCAGCCTCGTCGCGCTCCTCTGGACCCGCTCAAGCACCTCAATATCTTCCTGAAGTGAGGAGCCCAGCACTGCACACAGTACTCGAGGTGAGGCCTCACCAGTGCCAAGTACAGGGGCAGAATTACATCCTTAGACATGCTGGCCACACTATTCCTGGTACCAGCCAGGATACCATTGGCCTTCCGTGCCACTTGGGCACACTGCTGGCTCATGTTCAACCGGTTATCAACCAGCACTCCCAGGTCCCTCTCTGCCAGGTTGTTCTCCATCCACTCATCTGCCAGTCTGTAGTGCTGCAGGAGGTTACTGTGGCCAAAGTGTAGGACCCTGCACTTGGTCTTGTTAAACCTCATATTATTTGCTCCAGCCCATTAACTCAGCTTGTCCAGGTCCCTCTGCAGCATCTCCCAACCCTCCAGCCGATCAACACTCCCCCCCAATTCAGTGTCATCTGCAAATTTACTGACGGTAGACTTAATCCCCTCATCCAGGTCATCAATAAAGATGCTGAATAGAACTGTGCCCAATACTGATCCCTGGGGAACAACACTAGTCCCTGGACACCAACTGGACATGTCACCATTCACAGCTGCTCTCTGTGCCCTGTCATCCAGCCAGTTTTTAACCCAGCAAAGGGTGCACCTGTCCAAGCCATGGGCTGCCAGCTTGTCCAGGAGGATGCTGCGGGAGACTTTGTCAAAGGCTTTGCTGAAGTCAAGGCAGACCACATCCACAGCCTTCCCTTTTTCTACCAGACAGGTCACCCAGTCCTAGAATAAAATCAAATTCATTAGGCAGGAATTCGTTAGCAGCATTCTGTGCTTATACCTGAAAATATTGATCCTCTTTGTATGAGAAGTGTGCATCCAAGTTGCTAGGCTTGTCTCTTTGCAGTGATACTAAGGGAGGGATTCATCTGACTAATTATACATGTCTGCATCAGAGTTACTTGCCTGGGCTCTTCTTACAGTCTATGTAGAGAAATGCACATTGTTAAGGTACAATTTATTGAATCCTAGAAGTATGTCTTTAGGCATCTGAGAGGATCAGATGACTTGTGACACTGAAGTGCCACTTTCTAGCATCTTCTTTGGTGGGTGCATCTGCAGATGTCCTCAGTAGGCAAGGTGACCCCTTGGCCAGATGAAGACTAAGACTGGTTCCATAAAATGGCTGATGCTTGAAAAGAAAACAAAAATAACATAATTTTGGAAGTCTTTGTACTCTCCTTTAGCCTGTGACCTTCATTAAGATTTTTAGGAATGCAGGGCCCGTGAGAGGACTTACTGCAACTTTGTGCTACTATCTGTATTTCTTTCTGATTGCTGATAAAGCTGGGAGGATCAGCATTCATGAGAGGTGCCACTTGTTCCTAGTTAGAATTGTTCTTTATTCCCAGCAGGTTTGCGTTTAATAATGTCCATGAATCTAACTTTGCCATCACGATCACATATTGATTAAATTTAATATTTGACTCAGTTTTTAAACTTGAGTAATCTGTCGCCATCTATAGATAACTATTTCTCTAAATATTCTTAAAATCAAACTTTTTTATATTTAATGTAAAGATTTTTCTGATACAATGAAATAACTTAATTCTATATTTACATTACCATCCAGGAAGAGGTTTTTCTTCATACAGAATATTCCCTTAGGTAGCAAGTGGATATCACTATATTGCTTCTCCACACTTTAAATTCCAGGAGCCATAATCTATTGCAAGTAGCAGTAATACAGAATCAATTAGTTGTTTTTACATTACACATGCAGACTCCACATTTCCTGAAGTGTCACTGAAAGACAAGCTTTAGTAAAATGCCTGTAATTAAAGGAGAAGTTCTGCCTAATGTGAAGTGCTAGCTGCTGGTTTATCAGCATAATGAATAGGATGAGAAAAGATTGCCTCCATAATCAAACTCTTGCACTGGCTAAAGTTCAGCGTTATTTCAAACCAACAGCAAAGCCTGTGGGTAGTCATCAGTTGGTGGAATCAGCAGTGTCAGTGCTGTAAATCAGTGAGTGCTCTGTATTTTCAGAGCCATTGAAGTGCAGCAGAAACATGGGTCTAATTTCCTGTGATTTCTCATGTTAGTGCTCGAAGGCTGATTTTAATAACAGAACCATGCATCCTAAAAATTGTAGTGCTGAATTATAATTTATTTATCACCGGTTTCTTTAAATCATTATGGGGTTTGTTCTGGTGCTTTCATACTTAAAAAGGAGGGGAGCATCCTAAAGAGTGCATTTTGAAGGTGAGGAGATTTTTTTGCTTTAAGGAAAAGTGATTTTTTTGTGTATAGTGTCTTCAGGTTCCTTTATCTCAGTGATGGCAAGATTATAAATCTGAGAAGCTGGCTTCTGGTCTGTCTTACACTCAAGCAGACAGAACATATATTTTTATACCCTTTACCTATTTTCTGATGGTATATATAGGAAAAAAGCTTAATGAGTAAAAAGCATGTGACACAGAATCAGTAAAAACGTGTGTGTGACTCATACACAAGTTTCCTAGCCAAATGCCTTGACATCTCCTGGCTTTGTCCCTTTGCTGGTGGATTGAGGTGATGATACTAAGCTTTTGGGTGAGCATTTTTTTTTCATTATTATGATGAAAGGTTTGAGAGGACAGAAATTAAGCCTGTTGCCCTACTTTGCTATGTATGTTCTCCCTTCTGTATCCATGCTGGTCAGAGGAATTTTTTTGTGTAAGTCTCTTTGCCCTTTTACAGATACCCATGAAGTCTGTTTGTAAAATGGGAATAATAATGTTAATGCTTTCACTTCTGTTGACAAAACATACTCTGTAAAAGCTACATATCATTTAATATTCAAATTCCATTAGATGAAATGTATTGTATTTTGGGGAGGTTCCCACTATGGCCAGACCTATGAAGTATAAATTTAAAGAGAGCCACAAGGATGAAATTCAAGTATGTCCTATGGTTATAATTGTGTTGTAACTGGGTATGACGACAGTATCTGTATGCACACACAAGTTACTAATTTCCTGTATGGTCTGGGGGCTCCCTAGTTAGTCATGTATGTAGATCAGACAATGGATTGGCTTGAGACAAGGTGATTGACTCAACTCTGAACCACCTTCCCAGCAAAGTATTTGCCTAATTGTTGCAGAAGCACTCCAGGTGGAAATTTCAGAACTATAATTCACCCATGCAGCTCCTGCCATGTCTGCATCAATTGGTAGGCTCTACTTTTGTGCCTCATCCTGTTGATTAGAATCCTACATGGAGACGCTGGTCATATGAGACTCCTCCAGTCAGTTCCTTTTGCAGAATTCACCAGATCATAGCTAGACAAGATACTTGTCCATAAGCTATAAGGACTGTTCCCACGGATGCAGAAATGGTCATTCAGGGCATCTTTTTAATGTAGGTGAGGCATTAGGAGATGTTTTGTAAGTAATTTAAGATAATGCATAGTGAAGGACCATGCATATGCTGGAGTGGTCATGTAGGACAGTGGGCCATCTGTATACAAGAATTCAGTAGACTGTGGAGTCACATTTCCTTCAGAAGCCTCATTAAAATTGGCATCTTTACAAAATAATTTGAAATTGTTACACTGGAATTTTTGAATGGAATTCTCCCATTAGGGAATATTCAATGAATTTCCTATTCCAGCCATGGCTGTGAAGGAGGTGGTCAGATCAGAGAAAAATGTATTTCTGGGTATGGTTCAAATTGGGTATGTGGCTGAAAAAGTAACTGTTTGGGTGAACTGTTCCTTACTCACCAGTCAGAGTTTCTGGTGGTTTAAGAGAGGTGGGCTTGGCACTGAATCTTTGGTTATACTCAAGAAGTTTAAAAGAAATCAGTTTTGACAACAAGGCAACAAGCATTTTAATTTTTCAGCCAAAGAGAAGGAGGCTTTCTAGATGAATATACTTAAATACTCCATTTTGGTTTTCCTCCCAGCAGTACCACCTTTTATACATGCAGGAAATATCACTGTGGTCAAAAGTACCTCATAGAATATGTAAAGACTTTCTAAAATGCTACGCCTCAAAAACTTAGTGAAACCTAGTAGGAGATACACTGTGATTTGCTTTTTGGAGAGACAATGAGTCACCCATGTCACAATGGAAGTTAAGAGTTTACATTTCTATTCTGACTTCTGGAGGTCATGTGTAAAATGTAATGCAGTCATTTGATGCTGGAACTGCAAAACATTTTGACCTAATTATTAGATTTTTTTTTTCATCAGTTGCACTCCTTGCAGTGCAAATTTTGGAGCTGTCAGAATCAGGCAGTTTTTTATTATATCATATTAATTACTTGCTATTTAAATATTTGGGAAGGAGGCACTACTTACACAAACTTAGCTGATCTATCTTTAAGACTGCCTGTGATGGATCAGGTAAGTTTTTTTAACTCTGGCAAAATAGGCAGCCATGGTTAACTTGAAATGCCTGAGCCAAAGCAGAGGGAAGCATACTGCGCTAAAATGGGCATAAAAGAAATAGAAACTTGAAGATATTTTCTAGGGGTCATAGAAACTTTTGGACTTGATGTTTAGCAGTGAGGAGTGCAAAAATATTTTGTACAGTTTGTGGAATGACAGTTGCCCCCTTTTAAATATAAGGAATATCATTGCAGTTAGAAGTGGTTCATGAGTGGGGTGGACTTCTTAAATGCAATGTAGCCAGCAGTAGGAAGTCAAGCAGTGAATGGAAATCTTTGGAATAAATGCACTTGAGCTGGCTCACCAGAATTTTGTGAGACTTGTGCAGTGTCTTGTAGGAGAGGAGAGGGATGTGGCTGATGGTGAAATCTCTGTTGCTGGTCTTGTACCTGTTTACTTTAGAAGTCACCCAAGTAACCAGGAGATAGCAAGGACAGACAACACTGTGTCATCTAACAGTTTTCTTTCCCTCAAATGAAACCTTTTACAAAGCAAACCTCTGTAGGTGAGGATAGGATGACTTTAGGGTAGAAAAGAACAGAAAAAAAAAAAAAAATGAAGAAAGCTTTTCTGGCCTCTGGAGCATGAAAAGAAAGAATAAATGGATCAGGATGGGTTAGATGGAACAGTGGCTATGACTTTAGTGTGTGACTGTCATATTTTTGTACCTGGTTTGCATTTGCATTGCCTGACAAAATGTAGAGACTTTATTCTCAGTGATGTCACGATGGCAGTATAATATAATTTGCACCTAAATTAAGATGCCACCTTTTTCTAATAGAGAAAATCAGTTAATCATCCTTGAAGAAACGCATAAATTTATTACAATTTCATGCCATATGATACAGTGGTAATTCAAGAGTGAAACCCTCCATACCTTATTAGAAGAAGTAATTTTTAAAACGTATGACCAAACTGCTGCTCTGACTTCTGGGTCTCGTGGCAGGTTGGAGGCATGAGGTGGTGCAGCAGTGCGATAGTGAGCTCACTCTGGTGAGCATTCGCGTTATCACTCAACCACCCGCAGCCCCTTCAACATTTAGAGGCATGAATAGGAGTTCAGGCTACAGGGCTGTTTGCGTGACTGAAACCACTGAGTAGCTTTCCAACTGTTGTAATGAGAGCTTGATTATCCTGATTTAGTAAGGTATGTGGCCGAATGGGGCTGGGATCGAAGAACAGTACAGCATCCTCCAAGAACACATGCTCTTTCTGTTTGGAGTCCAGTGATGTTCCCTCCAAGTGCAAATGCTTGAATGGGAGCTATATCCTGCCTCCCTTTTAATATGGAGAGAGAAGGGAAGAGGAGCAATATAGTCCTGGGTTCTTTAATCTCTTTATGAAATACACTGAAGCTTTGCTTACTTTGGAGGGAGCTGGGGTTTTATGGTGAAGATGTCAGCGTGTGAGACTGTAGACCTGTCAAAAAGTGGATTCTACTCTTAAGGAAGTTACAGAATAAACTTTGCATGTGGACGTGTTTTACTAAAAGATATTTTCCAGAAAGTCATATAGTCTTCATCCCTAATTTCAATAAATGGAGTATCTAGCACTTCCTTTGGTAGTTTGTTTCAAAGGTTAATCACCCTTTCTACTAGAAGTAGAGGCATTAATTCTCATTTCAATCTACCTAGCTTCAGCTTCTAGTCATTGGTTCTTGTTATGTCATTCCCCATTAGATTAAATAGGCCTTTAATATTGGCATTTTCTCCCTGGAAAGGTACAGCTTTGCTGTAATCAGATCTCTTCTTGGTCTTATTTTAAAAGCTAAACAGTTTTAACTTCTGAAGTCCCTCACTATAACACTTAGTTAAGTGTTATATAGGTTCTTTGGTGTTACTTTATTCTTCTAAAAGTAAAATGGCAGAATGCTGCATGATGTTCTGGTATTACTCCCATTGATGGAGTATTTAGAGGTAAAGTTGTCTTCCTCCTAATTATTGTTCCATCTATCCAACCCAGGGTTACATTTCAGATCTGGGTTGCATTGTCTGTGTCACATCTTTGCTCAGTCCAATCTGTTTGCCATTTTTCAGAGAAAAGGGACACCTTATCATTAATTAATGAAGAAGGGAAGGCGAGCATTCCTCGTTATTTTCCTATCTTTTACATGATCTCTAATAAACAAAGAAACTACATTCCAAAGAAGAAAATAAAAATTTGTGGTGGTCCAGAAATTACAGAAGGAATGGGCACTTTTAATGACAAGAAGAGATTATAGAATCATAGAATCATTTTGGTTGAAAGACACCTTTAAGTTCATATTGTCCAACCATTAACCCAGCACTGTCAGGTCACCAGTAAACCACGTCCTTCAGTGCCTCATCTACACGTCTTTTAAACACCTCCAGGGACGGTGGTATTTGCCACTTCCCTGGGCAGCCTGTTCCCAGCACTTTACAACCCCTTCTGTGAAGAAATTTTTCCTAATATCCAATGTAAACCTCCCCTGGTGCAACTTGAGGCCTTTTCCTTTTGTCCTATCCCTGTGTTACGTGCTTTTGCTTTATTGCTGGTAGGAGATCTGCTAGAATTATCTGTGCTTCATCTTCAACTAATTCTTAAGCCCAGTGGGGAGCAGCCACCAAGTTTGAGGTCAAGTTTTCAGATCCAGAGCTCTGATACCTAAACTCTGAAACCACCCCATTCAAAAGTATCAAGAAGCCCTTTGTGGAAAGATTTGGTAATATCTGAGGACACCTTTATATAGGAGGTTTCTACACTTCTCTAATTATAGAACTTACCATGCTGTACAACATATGTGTGAACTCTCTACAACCAAATGTCTTTCATGTTAAATTTGCTTGTCTTTTGCTTGTCAGATTGTAGCCTTTGGATTATTGATTGCTGGTTCTATTCTGTTTGGCTCTCAACAGCACTTTATCAAAGCAATTTCCAGGTTATGTGATTGAACCATGTTTGTCTGCCTGTTTTTCCTCAGTGAATTTGCTGGACAAAAATTGATAGAGGTGGAAAGATTTCAAATAATTACCTTTATTATTGTAAAGTGAAGTAGCTGGGTAGAGGAGCTCCACTTGGAAGACCTGTAGCATGGACTCCCCCCAGCAAAGAGCGGGAGAAAGGTTTTGTGTGTTCTAACCATGAGATATGGATGCAACTGGAGCTTGAGCCTTAGCCCAGATGCACAACTTTCTTTTCCTTTGTGCTTCTTGATGCCATAAGCTTATGTGGTTCATCTTCTGCTGCAGTTTGATTCCTATATTTTTCCTATAGTGCATTTACAGGGCATTCTTTTCCATATTAAATTACATTTTGTCATGCTTCTTTCTAAGCAGTATTCCAATACTGAACAGACAATCCTATGATTCTATGACATTTATAGGATGCAATGAAAATACATTGTACTGTGTGATAGTATAAGAGGGAGACATGGATTCACACAGGAAGAAAGAAAAGGCTTTCAGGAGAGCGTTACAGTATCAAATAAAGCATGTGGAAGTCAAGAAATGCCAGGGGTAAACCTGTTTCATGCTGGTTTAATATAGTTCTTTCATGTGTATGACTTACAGTCCAGATGTTAGACTGACAGGTGCGTAATATGTATATTCACCTTTGTCCTGGTTTGGGTGAAAATCTCTTTGGGTGAAATCTCTGTTCAGAGATTTTACTTTTCAGCTCAGTTCTTCTAACTAACTGCACTGTCTGAAGTCAGCAGCCTGTTTGCACAGGCAGTGTCTGTGCTGGCAGTGATAACGCCCCGTGTTTAGAGTCACTACCGAGGACTGGTGTGCAGACCAAGGCCACTGCTGGATCTTGTGCACCACACTGGGGGGTGCAGAAAGGGAAAGGCCGCGCCTGCAGGGAGGAGCGGACAGGGCAGGTGACCCCAAACTGACCAGCAAGGGATTCCAGCCCAGAGACGTCATATTGGGTATAAGGCAGAGGGATCTGGAGGGTCAAGCTCTCTCTGCTCAGCTCTTCCAGCTTCTTCCTCACTTCTTCAATGGCCATCAGCCCAGGGGGACTCTATCCATTCTGCCTTCAATCCTGATCTGTGTGTTCCTGAACTCAGTACCAGACGGTGACATAATTGCCATTGCAGGGGGATGGGTTCAATGCTGGTTTTGTATATATTTGTATATATTCCATTTTTATTATTTTATTTTCATTGTCATTAAAGCAGTTCTAGTTTCCTTTTCTAATTGCTCAGTCTCTCCCTTATTCCCTTTCTCTTCCCTTTTGGGGAAGGAGGGGGGGTTAGCAGAGAGCATCTGTTACAGGTCTGGCGGACTACCCTGACCCTAAACTGTGACAACCCTGGCATGAGCTTATTTGGTGATTATAGTGAGATAGTGCACAAGGGCCAAATCTGTGTTAAGAGATTATATTGTGCCATCTTAGCATTTTTAATTTAAATATTAAGAAATGTGCTGGGTATGAGGCAGGGAGAAGGTGGGACAAGGTGCCAAAACACAGCACTTGATGCAAACTGTCTCACACAAACCATGTGCAGAAGACTTCTTTTCATCCACAGGGATGAGGGACCAGACCTTTTCAGTTCATGAGGCAGCAGGTAACTCCTTGCTAGTCAGTAGACCAGCAGCCAGGCTGAAGGACTGTGGGGTGCTCACTTACCCAGTTTCTGTCCTGCTAGCAAAGCATTACAGAGAGGTATCTAAATTATTGGTGGAAGTATGCTCCCCATCTTTCCTTGATCCTGTTTTTCTGTGACTGCCCTTCCCATCCCAAGGTGCCTAGTCCTGCATATATCAGCATGGATGAACTGTTTTACAGAAGTGGTATAACCTGGCCAAATCTCAATAAGACCTCAATGTGCATGTGCTCCTGACAGTAAGGTAACAATTGTGTTTTGTTGCTCCAGAGAACGATCATGTTCAGGCCTTTCCATAAAGTGAATTCTAAATTTTTATATGTGAACTAGATAGTAGAGAGAATAAAGTTTGTTTTTTTTTTTTTTTCCTCTAACACTGACTCACCAGGAGAAAAAAAAAAAAAAAAACATGGAAAAAAAAAAAGACTTTGTGCATGTACTAGTCTTTTAAAACTGCAGCACCAAATATTCAAATTTTATTACATTGCAAGTACTGAAATTATCATATGAAAGTATGGCACTGTTTTAGTGGGGTAGAATTTTCCCAACTGTCAATACAGTAACATAAACTGGTACATATAATTTGGTGTTTCATTATGGAAAACCTGCTGAAAGAGTTCCTCTGAGTCCTTCATGTTAAAAGTTTGCTTAAGTTGAGTTCTTCCTCATGAATTTCAGGCTGGTGAATACCAGTTGTAAGAGTTACGTGTTTTAGACGCTCCCTGTTTAATAGTAGTTTTTAAGATTCAAGTGGTAGTTCCCTGCCCTGGTGAAGATCTCATATTTTGCATCTTTGGTGATAAGAGAGTCCATTTGACATTGTTTAGTCTTTATTGGGGAAGATACTGCATGAAAACAAGAAGTTTAGAGTTCATGGTGCAGTGCCCTTTTTGATATTCCAGATAAATAATTCCATTTTAATCTCACAGTAGGAAAACAACTGATTGAGATTTAATGTCATGTACAAGGAGCTGTGCAATGTGTTAGTTATTTGTCAATCTGATGGAAGAGCAGAGGAGTTTGCTTCCTTTGATTCCAGCCGTGCTATATTTTATGACTGACTTTTTCTTGTTTTACTGATTCCAGATAAAAATCTGTCATGATTATACATCAGAAAACATTTCATTATTCCATCCATGAGAAACAACTATAGTTAGAGCAGAAGCAACAGATTGCTGCCTCTTGCAAGCTTTATGGAAGTGTGTTGTAATGGGTTCGAGTAGCCTGGATCGATAGTTCTCTCTAGTAATACAATCCACTGTCAGATAACTTCCAACAGCTTTACAGACTTAATGAACTCCCTGGGTTGATGATAAAAATATAATGTAAGGAGGAAAGTAAAACAACATCATGTATTAGATACAGCCCTAGGCAACATTTTATGACCATCTTTTCTTCAGTTGTATATTTTTAATTATAAAGCCAGTATGCATCAAGCACTGTCCTGAAATTCTCCATCAGTGAAATTAATCTTGCTCTTCTCAAGTCAAGGATAAGGAGACTTCATGTAGGGAGCTAAATGAGAATTCAGGCTCTGTGTTCATACCACTTTGGTGGTAGTATTTCAACCTGTGAGCTGGAGGAGAAGCCATTTCTCCTTGTGCCCTCTTTGGGGCCATTAAACTCTTCTGGAGGAACATTCTTTATCTCCAGTTCCCCTCTACCTCATCCACGGTAGGGTCTTAATTCCTGCAGATTTTTGGAACTGAAGAAGTCATGGTAAAAACACAAATCTGTGATTACTCAGTCAATGAGAACAAGTGTCTGAACTGCACTAAAAATACTGTTTAGGATTAAGGAGTAACTAAAGTCTTAGGAAATTAGACTTACTGTAAGGAGTGTATTTACTAGATGTGGCACTTCAGGACATGGTTTAATGGTCATCATAATGTTGGGTAGGCGGTTAGACTTGATAATCTTAGAGGTCTTTTCCAACCTTAATGATTCTATGATTATATAATTCTACTACTAAGGAGTGCACTGCTTAGATAAGACACTGCATAGCTGTAGGAGTAACTTTTAAGTGTGCCCAAGTTTGAGCACACTGACACAAGAGTTAAGGATTTTTGCCTGTGTTAGGATGGTGGAAAGCTACATAAATATCTTGGAGAAACATTAAAAATTACATTCCTCCATAGAAAAAGGTCAATAAAAACTCTCCAAAGCAAGGCCAGCTTGTGCACCATGTTGTGACATGTGAGATC
>JANHGN010012081.1:120145-136600 GCA_024605025.1 Megaceryle maxima
GGAGCTATACAATTATACTATTAAGGTTAATGATGCTGGCAATTAAAAAGCATCTAGTTATTTGGAAACTGTCAGTTGGGACAAATTGTTCTTTAATGTCTCTACACATGGATTACTTTGATGGGAATGTAGGAAATTGGTAGGTCAGTGCAATATTTCTTGTTGCTTTTTGCTGTCAGGAAGCTTTCCCTGCTGTCCTTGAAAAGTATTGTAGGAAAGTATAAACCACATTATACCACCTCTTATCTTTCTTATGGGTATTAGTTACAAATATTCTCATTAACTCCCTGTCAATGAATTATGGACCGGCTATTTATGGTACAGAATTATAAATTGTCTGGGACTGTTTGTGCTTTCAGGTTTCTGGCTCTGAAATTTGCTTTCTTTTTACAAAACTGTTAGTTGTAAAACACGTCTGGATTTCTGAGGGATGTGTAGCTTTGTCATGTATGCCTCCCAGATAAAATTTTCCCATTCTGTAAGATATTTCATTGCTTGAAATTTTTTTGCCTCATGAAAAATAATTGCAAATACCAGGCGAGTTGCTCAACTGTGCTCATATGGAGTCAGAACTGCACATGCAGCTGACATGGAGAAATATTTCTAAGCTTAAAATTTTGCAATCCCTAGTTTTGATAAAGTCTGTGGTATTTAAAACCTAGGTGGGAATTCCAATGTTTTCGCCATTCCAAGCTCTGTTTTCACTAGACATCCCTCGGTGAACATATGTAGTGATACCTGCAGTGCATTTCCCTAGAAGATTGTCAGGCTTATTTTGGGCAATTAGATGTGACAACATCAACATTTAGCGTATAGCTTGTATTCCCTGTACTTAGTAAAGAGAACAGCTGGTTAATACTGATAATATATTGAAATGAACACGTGTGGATGCACAAATACATGCGGTTATCTGGGGAACAATTGGCATGATTTTATGATGCTACTCTTGTGCCAGCTAACAATTAAAGGTTAAAAAGAAGGTTTCATTTGTTTCTAGTCTCAAAGTGATAAAGCATAATGAAACATCAATGTCTTGATCTGGGAAACACTTCAGGTTAAAATGCTATTTGGCTGGTTGAAGAACAGCATAGGAGAAAGGACTTAAAACTGTTCTGCAAAATGTTAAGCACAGCAGCACCAGGGGGTAGATGCTTTCCTACCCACTCTTTCAGAAAAAAAAAAAATAAAAAAAATCCACAATGAACCCCAAACTATATATTGCACTTTGTTTTCAGCACAGGTGAAATACAGTGTTTAAGTGGGAATGCAGATAGTGGTCTTGGAGTTAGAGCAGCACTAGTGATGAGCTGATGCCCTAAAGGTGAGCTTCAGTGAGAGCCTATGCAAAGCACCTAATCACAAAGACCCATCTTAGGTTATCTACTGGTAGTAAAATGGGGCACTTACTGGAACTGCTCCATTTCTATGTTCCTTTAAAGGTGTGAATATATTTTATTGTTTTGTCCAGCAAAGCGGAGAAGGTGGAAAGGAATGGAACCAAATGCAGAAGGATTTGGAGTAGTTCATTGGGGTTTTTTTCTTATACCCTGTTTCAGCTTCCCTGACAACCTTTCCTTTCCCTTTAAAGGAAAACAAAATCTCACTGAGGAGTCTTATACTCAAAAGTAGTTTGTTTTATGCAGTGAAAAATGTCCTTTAGATTTCTTGTTTGTTGCAAATATGGATCCTGTTTGCAAGTAGGTCTCTGAAGTAGCTCAAGTCTGAGTTTTACAAGATTTGAAAAATCCTTCCACTTATAATGAGAAACTCCAAAAATGGTTTCTTCCCCAACAGCTAGAAAATGTAAGCTATTATTTACTTTTTCTTTTCCTAAATAATTACATAGTTTAATATAATTATCTAATGAATATTCTTTATTTAGTCTTAATATTTAATTGCTCATGTGAAACAATTATCCAGGTTTTTGCAACAACTTTTAAATCTGTTTAGGAAAATAAATACAGTAATTAGAAATTAAAAGTCCTGTTGCTTGGTATAATAACTCCATTAGTTTTAAGCAACAAAGTGGAGCTAAGCTTTGCTCTTCAATTACTATTATTATTTTTCATAATATTATGTGTCCCATGTCTATTTCCTGCTTGGGGCATCAGATTTGCAGAAGCTGGTCCTGAGACTATCTCCAGACAGTTTTGCCTGTCCACTGTGATTCATAGTTTATAAAGAGCCAGGTGACTGATTATACTGGTAGAACAAAAGGGTAAATGAGAAAACATTTAACTAACCACAGGAAACATAATTATAATCAAAGTTGAGTTATATTTTCTTCTAATTTCTGAAATATTTTTGGCATGGGAATTACTTCTTCACCACTAGCTGTAATTGTTCCATAAGATATATAAACCTTTTCAGACTTGCAAGTTTCAGCATTAGGTGGGAGAATCATCTTGGGCAAAGGCTCAGTTATAGAATCACAGAATGTTAGGGGTTGGAAGGGACCTAGAAAGATCATCTGCCAGAGCAGGATCACCTAGATCAGGTCACACAGGAACACGTCCAGGTGGGTTTTGAATGTCTCTGGAGGAGGAGACTCCACAACCCCCCTGGGCAGCCCATTCCACTGCTCTGTCACCCTCACCATTGCAAAGCTACTAATTCTGGATGCTGTTGGGGTATAGCCTCTCAGCTCAGTCCATAGACTACTTTTCTTAAGCACAATTTTGAATTTAAATATATGCATATGTTTTGGTTTTACCATCACAATCTGAACTTTGTAGCTTGGGTGGAACTATGTTTTAGGTGCAGGAAAAATAGTTAAGTGGTGTCATGATTGTGACTCCTTCCAAATGAGTATCTATTGAGATACTCAATCTATCTGTGTGTATCTGTCAAGATCAGCTATCTCATTGATTTAGCTAGAGTGATGCTTTTAACAAAGCATAACTAAACTCCAGTTATGTAGTAAAGCAAAGGACTTTCTATCCATGCTAAACACAGCACTAAAGAGCAGTAAATCAGATGTGGTGAACTTCGGGATGATTTTGTGTCATAGATGCAGGTTTCTTAGAGTTACCAGTGGAATTTGACTGTGGGAGGCCTTTACTTCATGGCTTCTGAGTTACTGACCTCAAGATTGCAATGGTCATCTCTGCTCAAAAATACTGACCAAGCACATTATAAGGCAGATGAGCAATGTCACTCTGACATTAGTGCTCAAGATAGCTTGACTTAGCAGCTTGGTCAAGCCAATGCAGAAGGATCCACAAAAATAAAAAGGATTTATCTAGGATGTGTTAACTCACATAGTAGCCCCCTTGCCCCTGGCCAACAGCAGCGTCTGTTTTGTCTCAGACAAAGCAAAACCATAGTATTAGTTTTTTCAGGGATTGAGTGTTGCATTGCCTAGAAAGATAATTTCCTCATGGGAGAGTTGAGGACCAGCTGGCATCCTCTCTGTCTCAGTGATGTCTGTGTGTAGAAGGGGGAATTGCCTACCTACTTTTCCCAAAAGTGAGGAAGGCCTGACAGCAAGTATTGCTGTACTCTCTTCTCCCCTGACCACAGAGAGACTTTCCACATTGCAGTCCAAGAGGTTGTATGGTGCTCACTAGGAAAGACCTTGAGGGCAGCTGAGCTGCAAGGACAGAGGCCACTAGCAGTTCCTGTATGTAGAGGAGGTTGGACACCAGCGAGGCTGATCAAGAAACATGCAGGATTCTGTCCCCCTTAAGATGCTGGTTTAGTACATCTCTGCATCAGGGGCTGACAAAGCTCATCTCAGGAGGGCACAAAGCCCTGTGTCTGAAGGGAACATAAATTCACATAACACTTGGCCTGAGCAAAAAGATAAATTAAGTTCTGCATTTTTAGTCTGCTGCTTCTTTCTCTTTAATTGTTTTTTATTCAGATCTGAGGGTACTTTTCATTAATTCTGAATCCCTTTGGCAATGGCTTGCTAAGGTCTATGAACGCATGCAAGAGTAGACTGTTTTGGTCTGATAAGACACAAAAAATCACTTGCCACATGCACCATTTGTGTCAGAGGTTATTGAAGAGACTTCAGTGTCTTCACTGAACTTGATGCCACTTTTATATTTCCTCTTTCTGTCTGTTAAGTTTCAGGGGAAGCCAAATTCCTCCACTAAGGGGAGTGTGTGAAGCAGTTGCCAGTAATAAGGCTTGAGCCAGGGGATGACAAGTGAGCTGAAGAAGCCTAGCAGCAATGCTTGTAAGAATAGTGTGTCACGGACATCATTTTAAGGCCATTATTGATTAGGGGAAGATGAATGTGCCTTTTAATGGTACTCTTTGGTGTATCATTGATCTTCATAGAGCCTTACCAAGCTGCCTTCAGGTGCTTCACGGAGAGCACCATACGTCGTAGCCTGCGGCAGTGCAGTGATAAATTACAGAGCACCGAGCTGCTACTGAGTCCTTCCCTCCAGGCTTTTCACCAAAAGTCTGCTGGCCCACCATCAGGCTCCTGCTGAACTTCACTTGCACATAGCTTCTCTTTGTTTTCTTACATCTTTGGGTAGTACTGATTAACCTGCTGTAGAGACAATTAAAGCTTCTGGAATTTAGTTACGAAGTAGTAGGAAAGCGGCTCTCCCCTTCTCTACGATTAATTGCTTGGAAGTATGCTTTCTGTTCATATTTGTTCTCACATGGGCAGGACATGCTGCAAAACAAACATTAAGATTACAGCTGGATTGAATGACTGGATTGACCGGGCCTGATCCCCTTTATCATGCTGCCCCCTCCTCTCATGGTGAGAATATAGCAGGTCTGTTCCCAAAGGCAATCCTGAGCAAGAACAGCACCCAGCACTAGACACTACACCAAATCTGCCAAACAGATTATAAGTGTCAACTTCAAATTTTAGTATGTTTAAATAAAATCTGATTAAAGAATATTTTAAACTTTGTGAACCATAATTATTTCTGAACAGTGCTTTCCTTTTATCAGGGGAAGTTTTATCAGGGGAAGTTTTGTGTTTCATATGGCACAAGTAAATAAACATTGTGCAGAATGACTTCATGAAGAATCCATATTGCAGAATTAAAATAATATGATCATATGCACTTTTTCTTGTTAAGGCAGCTGGGTAATTCACATGCTGCAATTTAATGGTTCTTTATATGCAGTAAAAAACTCATGCCAGCAGTTCGATAACCAATATGTTTTGTATTGTTGCTTGCCATGACATAGAATGAGGATGTTTCTGAAAATCTTTTAGTCGAGTGCTGTGCGTATGGTGAATATTAACTATGCTTGTGTTCTGGAGGTACCCCTTTTTAAGACAAATGTGAGATTTTTTTCATAATTTTTGTAGTCTTCATCCTAATACATCAGTAAGCCGCCACAGATTACACAGATGCATTTATTTGACATATTTTGTTTTAATGTAGCTTTTCTCTCTTTCATGAGAGAACACATTTAATATGAATACTTAAATAAAAGTTTTCTTGCCTGGGAAAGTTAATTAGATGTGGAGCTTCCAGGAGCATACTATTGAGTTATAGTAATGACTATGAAAGTATGAAGTTGACTTAAAAAGTGTTAAACTCTTTTGGACAGCCTATATTTGTACTCCAAGGTAACTTACTGCATTGTCATTAATTATTTTGGGGTTTAAGTGAAATTATGGAAGCACCCAAAAGGTTGTATGCCTTTTCATTTTTTAATTTAAAAATATAGTCATAGATCTTAAGAAAAAAACTATAATCTTTCATTTTCTCTGAATACAGAATCACAGAATGTTAAGGGTTGGAAGGGAACTTGAAAGATAACCCCCCTGCCAGAACAGGACCACCTAGAGCAGGTCACACAGGATCACATCCAGGTGGGTTTTAAATGTCTCCGGAGAAGGAGACTCCACAACCCCTCTGGGCAGCCTGTTCCAGTGCTCTGTCACCCTTACCGTGAAAAACATTTTTCCTTAAATTTCTTTGGAATCTCCTATGCTCCAGTTTGTACCTATTGCCCCTTGTCCTATCATTGGACATTGCTGAGAAGAGCCTGGCTCCATCCTCCTGACACTTGTCCTTTACATATTTATAGACATGAATGAGGTCACCCCTCAGTCTCCTCCAAGCTAAAGAGACCCAGCTCCCTCAGCCTTTCCTCATAAGGCAGATGTTCCACTCCCTTAATCATCTTTGTGGCTCTGTGCTGGACTCTTTTGAGCAGCTCCCTTCTTGAACTGAGGAGCACAGAACTGGATGCAATATTCCAGATGTGGCCTCACCAGGACAGAGTAGAGGGGGAGGAGAACCTCTCTTGACCTACTAACCACACCTCTTCTAATACACCCCAGTATACCATTGGCCTTCTTGGCTACAAGGGCACATTGCTGGTTCATGGTCACCCTGCTGTCCACCAGGACCCCCAGGTCCCTTTCCTCTGTGCTGCTTTCCAACAGGTCAGTCCGCAACCTGTACTGGTATATGGGGTTATTCTTCCCCAGATGCAAGACTCTACACTTGCCTTGTTATACTTCATTAGATTTCCACCTGCCCAACTGTCCAGCCTGTCTAGGTCTCTTTGAATGGCAGCACAGCCTTCCAGTGTGTCAGCCACTCCTAAAAAAACATTTAATTCACTTGGTTAATTGATTTTTTTTTTTAATATGGCTAATTAAACATTTTTCTCATTATTAAGAAAGGCAGCAATTATGGCATGGTTCGGGTGTGAATTAAGTGTTTCAACTCATCTTTAGGTGATGAGTAATCTCCATGATTTTTGGTGTCTCATGGTGAACCATGCCTTTAATGCAATAAGGCATAATCATTCTTTATGGGTTCAAAAATGTTACACTTGTATTTAATATGCATTAAGACTGTGTAATAGGATCTCCATGCAGTCTGCACCAGGGGGGCTGGGGCTGGAGTAGCACCTCCTCCATGCTGGTTCCTCACCAGCTGTGGTTACCTTACAGGATTACCCTAAATGCTCAAATTCGGTGATGGTGTCACAGTCTCATCTCTTTAAGAAAAAAAAAAAAAAAAGCTGGCTGTTGAACCAGTGGGAATAGCCATGGAAGAAGGGACCTGAGTTTGACTGATGAGACCAACCAGCTTTAAAAATACATCTGAGAGACAAGGATGGCAGCATCCTTCTCTTTTCAGGTATCTGTCCTGATGATTGCCAGTCTGGTCTGACATTGCTTCAACAAGGATGTGTGGGATGGAGGATCATGGCTGCCTTCACTGCTCTTGGCCATCACAACTTCAGCTCAGCAGAGGAAGCAATGTTACTCCTCCCCAGCACAGCCTGGCTTAGACCAGAGCCATGGCAAAACAGGCCCATAATACAGAAATGTGGCCAGAGAGACTTTGAAGGGGGTTGCCTTGATCAGTGACTGGTTTCTCTGATGTTCCTCCAGTTGTCTCAGTTGGCAGTAAGTTCTCTTTGGGATCTTCTAATGGCCTTGGCCATTGGTGGTATTGTGCAGTGACTTCCCAGCCATCTTGCCGTGCAGCTTTTTTGAAGGAAGGATTTTACTGCTTCCTGAGGGGGTTCTGTATTCACCATTTCAGCCAAAATGCATGCATACATATTTCGTATTTTCCTTCAGATTTCTGCATTCTAGGAGGTGAAGGTTATTGGCAAAGGTAGACTCAGTTGCCTGGGAACAGCCCAGAGGCCCACTTGGTATCTCCAACTTTAAAACAATGCTGGGAAACAAGAGGCGTTCCCCCCCAAATACTTCCTGAGTGTAAACAAGGGCTGCTGCAGTCTTTCTTCTGAGATCTCTTTCTTCTGAACTTATCTCATATTTTTGTTCTATAGGGATTTTTTTTCACCAGAACACCTCAACAACCCGAGCTGCAAATCTGCAGACAGGTACATAAACTTTTCCTGGTGACATGTTTATTAATCTTAGTTGTACTGCATCTCTCCTGGTGGGAAAGCTTGACATATTTGCATTATCAATCTAATCTAAAGCCTTGTGACATAACCAGACTGAGTGTCTCCCAAGTATTTAAAAACAAAAGTATTCTCTTTCTTATAATTCTCTAGATGCAATGAGTTCTTGTAATTGTGAATTTTTCTGTGCTTCTATCTGAAAGTGACAGGTTGAGAAAAAGCTGTGCTAAATTTTTGCAGTTTGGCACGTGTTTCATGGCTATTCTTATCTCTGACAAAATAAGTAAGCAGATAGATAAATGCTCCGTAGTCCAGATTTGGTTGACTCTTAGATCAGGTTTGTCCCCTGCACTCATAAGCTTCCCCCTCTTAGGTGACAGTTTAATTATCCTAACGGGCTGTTGTGATTACAGAGTGCGAGGTGACTTGTCAGGTCTCCAGGCATAATCCTGTGTGCATTAGAGGAAAATACAAATATTACGTGTCAATTCAGAAAGCTGAATCACACTACACACCAATTGGCTTTCCAGGGCAGAATACATACCTAAGTGGTGGTTCCATCATACCCTTGAACTTTTTCATCGTCTTCTCCAGGCTGCCTGATTTCACATGAGGGGAAAGCATTGCTCCTTACCTACAGAAGACCTACACTGACCTGGCCTAGTGGCACACAGGGAGAGCAAAGAGGCTGGGCGGGCAGTAGGGAGTTGTCTGTCAGTCTCCAGTGATACTTGGTGCCCTTTGTTTCTGCCGCTCCTCAAGGGTCTCAGGATCTGCCAGTAAACCTACTGAATTAAGGAGTGGTATCCTCCATGCAGCTTCAAAACTCCACAGAGTTTTAAACTTGGGAGAGTGCTGCCTATTCTCTTTCAGCCCACACCTTGGTCTTACCTGAATTTGGCTTTTGCTGGCTGTTCTTCATGTGGCCCTGATGGCACATTGGGAGATGACAGAAGCCAGTCGTTCAAAGATCCAGCAGCATGTTGTCCTTTTCTGTAGAAAGGAGATTTTTCATCTCTGTGAAAGTCTTCAGCCCAAGAGCTGACAAAGAATAATCCCTAGTCCCCCCAGGATCCCCTGTGCCTGCTTTCTGAACAAGACTTTTCAGAAAAAAAACCCCAAAAGGCACAGTTTATATGTTCAGCATTGGTTTGTGAAATTTATAGAAGCATGATAAAAGTTATGATAATACTGCAAAGGGGTTTATCATAGAAGGTAGATGTTGGTCGATCACAGAACCTGTCAGGACTAGTATCATTGGCATCTTTCTGGTTGAGCAGCAAGACAGGCAGGGAACCACAGGAAATCTGCCTTCAATTCCTTAATATTGCAGAATTCCAACCATGACTAAAGACATCATCTTGCAGCTCTGTTGCTCAGTCTTCATTGCACTGTTTCTTTCAGCCACCGAAACGCGAGGTGGATGATTCCCTCATTCTCCTTCTGGAAGGGCTCTCGGCAGGCTGCTCGGCCAGGATGGACGTGGGTGAACCCTGTGCCTGGGAGGATAATTCTGTGCAGTGAGAGGTGGTATCTTCTGGGGACAACTCATTCTGCATGCCTGTCTTATGAGGCATTTGTGATCTGAAGGGGTGCTGTGCTCAGTTCCTGTGGCAGCAGGAGATGTGATCGCTTTGCTTTGCAGTGAGTGACTCAGATGAGCAAAAATTTTTCCTCTCCAAGTACTTCTGAATTAGCCTGTACTTCTTTCACCAGCAACAGTCACATTTTAATTCTTTTTTGTCAACATCTGCCCAAGACTGACTTTCACCTTTGTGGCAGATGGAGTGGTGGATGGAAGCTGCATCAAGTCCAGTGTGCCCACAGCAGGCAGTAGGGCAAGAAGACTGTGCCTCACTCATTTATGGGTGTGTTTTTAGATACCTTCGCTGCTCATATGGGGACTGGACTTTTGAAGTGGTGCTGGGTCCTTTGGAAAATTACTGGGTGCCTGCTCTCAGCGCTGGCAATGACACACACACACACACGCACCCAACATGGTGGGGCTGAACTCCTGTGGCATCCAGGGGTGCAGAGCAGTGCTGTGTCTGGCAGAAGGCAAAGAGATTATCTCCAGGTAGAAGGGGAGTTGATGGGGAGCACACCAGAACACTGCTAGGTTTTACATGCAGTGCTGTTGTCTGCCCTTGTCTGTGTAACTACACAGCCTCCAAGTGTGTGGGAGAGACAGCAAAAGACAGAGGGTAGCCACCAACCTCCTCCCTGGTCAGAATGAGACCAAAATCTGTTGAGATGGTGACCATGCAGACTTGTGTGCATTGTTAGCCAATAATTTTTTCTCATATAAAGCTGTGGTTATTTGGTTTTATAGCATAGCAATACAGCCAGGTTTTATCTGTCAGTTTACAGATCGAGTGTGCAGACAGAAAAGGGCTTGAATTGGACCAAACTTTTTCATTGTTGGAAGCATGGAGGGAATGGGATGACTGGTCTGTTCTCCCCCAGCCTGAACAAAAAGCTTGTGGCAAGGAGGAGAAATAGCTAATGCCAGCTCTGCTGTCTCAGCCAACAAAGCAGCCTGTTAGCTAAGCTCCTAAGCTTTTCTTCTGGCATCATATAAAAACATACTGCTATGGCTGAGAATTATTAACATCCAGTTGTGTGGCCTCTGCATACCTGCAATGAAAGGGAATGGAATAAAAGCAGCTAAATCACTTACCTCTGTGATTTTATCAGGAAAAAAAAAAAAGTGCGAGCAGGTGTTCATGCCAACATATTCTGGTCTGTGACCTTTAGTGTAGAGGATTTATTTTGCATTATTCCTTGCTTTACAGCTTTAAAGACATAGTAATGAGGTACTCTCTGTGCATCCTCCTACTCAGAGAAGCTATATTGAGAAGTACAGCTGCAGCCAGCGGGGTGTTAATCACCACTTACCGACAGGCAGGACTAACACAGGCAATTGGAGAGTGTGGTAATTTTCTATGGGACGTCTGCTCTCACTGTCCTGTCCTCCATTAATAGGGTAACGTTTGAAATACTCAAGCATTAGCTATTTTACCGTGGAGAATAGATTTATGTAAACGTCCATTATTCTGAGGTGAAATTAGCCAAGGTGTAAAACTGATAAACACGCCTCTGAACAGCACCAATGGCAAGAATGCAGCAGAATTACAACGGTCGGCTGTGAGATACAGAGTACTTCTTCCTGCAGCCTGGGATGGTGGGCACAGTGAGCTGTGGGCTGCTAACCTTACTGTGGGATTTCCCTGCACTCCATCACACTGAAAAGGGATTTACTGCCTTCCTGCCTCTTGCTGCTGGCTTTGACAGTAGGGAGCTGCAGTGTCTAGTGTCATTTCAGACAGCTATCATTAGAATGGGGATTATTCAAGATAATAATTAAATCCTTGTGCCAGGGTCCCACCACAATGTTGTTTCCTGCAAATTGTCATCTTTTGACTCTTCACAATTTGCTCCCTCATTCAGTTTTAATTTTTTTTTTATTTTTTTCTTTTTTTTTTTTTAGTCTTCCATTAGGGATAACATTACAGGCACAAAGGACTGTATTAATTTTTTATCTCTATTACCTTTTCCAGTATTACTCAAAATTTAGATTGTCTTGAGTACCAAGGGACCAACATGATGGATCCAAGTTACTAATCGCAGTAGGATAAGAGGTTATTACATCCCAAAGAATTATGAGTCTCATAAAATATTATTAAAAGTTAATGTGTTTGATTTTTCTCTTAAAATTATTCAAACAATTTTACTATTACTGTGTAGCTGACAATTTGCAACAGGGTAATCAGAAAATATTCCAAGGAAAATGTGAATGCTTAGCTTTTGGATTGTTTCATTATGTGTTATTTTACATTTGTTATAACTTTAAAACTTAATTATCTCACAGGATAGATAGTGATGCACTCAGTGATTTGCCAGACGCCGAAATATTAAAATATAATGACTCATGGTGGAATATATGCATCCAGATATTTTCAGTGTTAATGCTTGCCTTTTAAAATATTTAGATCTAGAGCATGGATTGACACTAGCTCTTCCTCTTTGTTTTAATAGCTTTTTAAATAGGAAGAGAAATCCCCATTTCAAAGAGAAACAAGAAAATGGCTAAGGAGCCTTGAACCTCTCATGGTAGTACTCTGACTTCTCTTGGCTTACTCCATCTTTAGGAGCTATATGGTTGCATAGAGCAAAAATACCTCCCAGACCCAATTCAATGAACATTTGTTTCTCAAAAAAACCCAAACACCCAGAAGTCTAAGGGATGTTTGACAAGTGGTTTTTCTTTTCTGATGTTTTTATTATTTGCCTTCACTGGATGTTCTGTTTTCAGAGACTGCTCTTAATCTTTTTATGATGAAGTCTTTTGATTTGCAAATTGGAAGATGAAGAAAAATAACCAACCAACCTGAAGCATTTAGCAAGCTTCTTTTCTACAGTTTTGTCTTTAAAGGGCAGGGAGAAATAGATTTAGATAAGTTGCATTTTCTTCTGCATTTCTGTGTTGACAAGTAAATGTATCAGATATGATAGATGCAAATACAAAGAGGTGGGGTGGTGCCCACCTCTTTGACTTCATGCCAGTCTATGAATGGTGCAAGGAAAATACACTGGGTGTGAATATTCAGTATTCACTCATCTGCCATCTCTTCTTTAGACAGGATATTTTGAAGTAAAAATGGCTTTTTGTGTCCCTAAGTAGTTGATGGTTTGGTTTTGGAAAGATGCATTGGTAGATTGGGAGTCACCAGAGACACAGGGAAGCTGGATGCAGTTTTTCTCCCACAAGCTCCTTGTATGACTCCAGCATTACTTATCTCTGTCTCTCTAAAGACAAGGATGATAATGTATTCCTACTTGGATGGGATGACACATCCATTCCTTGGGCTTGAAACACTGCGATGGCTGGGTGCATAGAAATACCCAGATAGGTCTGGCACGGGCATCAATTTTAGCAGAAGCTGCTGTTGCGTCTGGAGGTGGTGTATCCTCCCAAAGAAAATTTCCTCTATTTGCTCCTGCTTTAATCCCTTTCCCTTTCACCAGAGCTAGTGTCCGTGCTGTGATTGAAGTAATTAATGTCAATCATTCAATGGACAGAGAGGATGGCATACACAGGACCTAAGGGGAATTTCAGTGGCACAGACCTTCAGCAGCAACAGATTTCTCTCTGCTGGCTGAATGTTGATACTTGGGAGTAGGCAGGTAAAAATAGATCCAGAGGACAGATAAAAGACTACTTTTACAGCAGCTGAAGGATATGACAGTTTAAAGCAATAGCTTTTTGCTTTGTGTAACAGCCCTGCCATATTTGAGATGCCTACAGAGAAGGTATTGCTTTGGCTTGCTGCTCAGCCTGCAGGTTCTTGGCTCCCTTATACTTACAGTTTATAGTTTGATGTGGAACTGAATCTGAAAAAAAAAAAAAAAAGAAGTAGAAAAAAAAAAAAAGAGCTGTTTTTGAGAGAGGAATGAATACCAGTGAATTGAGGGTAGGATTTCCTCTGAGACTAGCATTTGAACCAGAAGAGAGTTGTCCCACCTCCTCGAAGGAAACCCTGATGTACAGATTTGTTTAGGGTCCATTCCTGACAATGAAGACTCATTCTCAGGGTGGCCAGCATCACAAAACCATTGTGTTGGCCATGTAAGGAGATGCCACTCCAGACTGTGTTTGGGTATTTGCAGTATTTAAAGGCTATGTGATCACTCCTCTGCTTGGTACTGGTGGTTATGGGTCAGCTTTGCTATTAGCGAGAGGATTCATAACGTGTGATAGCATGGCAGCTTGAGATAGGGGAGGGCTGCACTCTGCTGAGATAAATTACGGTGACATCCAGCAGGAACTGGTGCCAGTAATTAGACCCATCACCTGCTCTCATCACTATTCAGAAAAAGAAGTATATATATTTTTGCATGTTCAAACATGACAAGGAATAATAAAAAGTAATACAGAAAAAAAAAATCTACTTCTTTTTCTTTTGGTTTCATTCAAGTCCATATCCCCCTTTGCAGTATTTCAGAGGCAGTGTATGCTCTGCTGAGCAGCAGAGTGTTGTTTGGCAGGTGTCACCAGGTGGCACTGCTTTCAAAATGTCATTGTGCACTGGGATACACAGAGATTGGCATCTCTTTCCTGCTGACATTTTAGTACACCTTTCTGATGAGGGCATCGCAGTGTGAGAGGTCGGAGAGTTTGCTTTCGGCCGATACCTTTGATTGAAGTTGCTCCCTGGGAACAGGGCACTGGGGTTTGGCTGAGTGTCTTGAAAGAAGGATCGTCTCTGTGTTATTTATGACAGTCTCTGCTCCAGGATGAGTGTCCAAATGTAAATTACTCAGTTTGCCTTTAGAGTATATCCACTCTGATTTCTCTTCCACTGAGGAACCAGTCTGCAGGGCACTGACATCTGCTAGCATTCAGAAAAGAAGCAACACATGTTCCTAGAAGTTAAAAATGGAAGAGACATATTGCATTTTCTAACAATGTTTTTCCCTTTGCCAGTGCCAGTGTTTGTTCCCAGTGCGTAGCTCTGACTATGCTTAATACAACTCTAAGTTACTTCAGTTAGTACAGTTGCCATCATTTCTCAGAGAAAATAATGCCTCTACCATCCAGGTATCTTTTCTTGTGTTTAATTTACTGGGGATTTAAATTATTGCCATGTGTTTCCTGACTGGTTAGCCATTTGTTTGTCCTTAATTTATTTCTTTTCCTGGTTTGTATGCCTTAAATTATAAAGTTTTAAATTGCATCATTCTTAAGGGTCTCCCTCTTAACATTGACATTAAGGGAGGTTGTTCTTCCCCTCAACTAAGTACTGCATGGGATCACATCTGGCCAGACCACACCTAGAGTGCTGTGTTCGGTTCTGGGCTCCCCAGTATAAGACACGGGCATACTGGAGCAAGTCTGGTGAAGGGTCCCTAAGAGGACTTAAAGGGCTGGAGTGCTGGACATAAGAGGAGAAGCTTGAGAGAGCTGTGACTGTTTGGCCTGGAGCTGAAAAGGCTCAGGGGGGGATTCTTACCTATGTGTACAAATACCTGAAGGGAGGGTACAAAGAGAACAGAGTTGGGCACTGGTCAGTGGTGCCCAGTGACAGGACCAGAAGCAATGGGCACAAATTCAAACACAGAAGGTTCCCTCTGAACATCAGGAAACACTTTTTCACCATGAGGGTGATCAAGCAGTGACACAGGTTGCTCAGACTGGTTGTTCAGTCTAGCCTCAGAAATACTCAAAACCCAACTGGACATGGTCCTGAGCAGACTTCTGTATTAGACTCCAACTGTCTTTAGGGCTCAAGAAGCAAGAGCTAATGTAGCTCAGGTTCATGGATTTGCTCCTGTCCTGTCAACACTTTGCTGCCATTCCCTCCAGCTTGTTGATTTTATTTCTTATCCCCAAACATTGTCATTAATTCAGACATTAATGAGCTTAAGTCAGCAGAGTCATACCATAAAATGGGATGCTCCCAGGAGGGGAGGTAGAGCAGGTTGAAAGCTCATGGGTAAAAATTAAGGGAGTGAAACTGTTCTGGGTGTCTACTACAGACCACCCAACCAAAAGAAGGTGTTGATGAGGCTTTCTAAGGGAAGTGGCCTCTAGAACACTCTCCCTGGTAGTCATGGTAGTCAATCACCCTGATATTTGTTAGAAAGCCCACAGAGCCAGGCATTCCCAGTCCAGAAGGCTCTTGCAGTGTATAGATGATGTCCTGGTTTTAGTGAAAACAGAACGAGGTATTCCATCCCATAGATGTCATATTAAAGCAGAGGGATCCGAAGGGTCTATAGGGCTTCTTTTTTTTTTTCCCGGTCTCTTCTCCCCTCTGCCCATTCTGCCTTCGATCCCGTGTTCCTGAATCCAGTAGCAGAATCCAACTCCTGAAAAGCTCCCATCCGCTGTGGGGCCCAGGCTGGGACCCCCGGTGCCTGCTCTACAGCATCAGTGGTGACGGTGATGTAATTACCATCAGGGGGGTTGGGTTCTATACTGGTTTTGTATATATTTGTACATATTCTATTTTATTTTTATTATTATCATTAAAGCTGTTCTAGGTTCCTTTTCTAATCACAAGTCTCTCTCCCTTATTCGCTTTCTCTTCCCCTTTGGGTAATGAGGGCGGTTAACAGAGAGAGCCTGTTAGGTCTAAGGGGCTGCCCTGACCCTAAACCGTGACAGATGATAACTTCCTGATGCAGGTACTGGAGGAACCAACAAGAAGAGGTGCACTGCAGGACCTTGTATTAACTAATAAGGAAGGACTGGTTGGGGACATTAGGGTCGAGAACAGCCTAGGAGACAGTGATCATGATATGGTAGAGTTTAGTATTATACAAGGGGGAAGTAGAGCAGTAAGTAGGACGACAGCCCTGGACTTTCGCAGGGCTAACTTTGAACTTTTCAAATATCTGCTTGCAGGAATCCCATGGGCTAGGACTCTGGAGGGTAATGGAGTCCAAGAAAGTTGGTTAACTTGGGAGGTCATGCTTGACTAATCTCATAGCCTTCTATGATATTGTAACTGGATGGATAGATGCAGGGGGAGCAGTGGATGTTGTCTATCTTGACCTTAGCAAGGCTTTTGACACAGTCTCCCGTAACATCCTTGTGGAGAAACTCAGGAAGTATGGGAT
>JANHGN010012085.1:18799-48892 GCA_024605025.1 Megaceryle maxima
GTACTGAAAGGCTGCAGGGAGGTCTCCCCAGAGCCTTCTCTTCTCCAGGCTGAACAAGCCCAACTCTCTCAGCCTGGACTCCCAGCATTGCTGGGGCTCCTCTGGCCCCACTCCAACAGGTCCCTGTCTCTCTTGTGCTGAGGACTCCAGAGCTGGACACAGTGTTCCAGGTGGGGCCCCTGGGAAGACAACAGCAAAAATCCCTGCTGGCTTCAGCAGAGCCAAGGTTTCTCCCTGATAGTCTCTGTCACAACCTCATAAAGCATTTCTTTGGCCCAAACTCTTAATATTCTGACTGTGTTTCCTTGGTCTTTTCTGGGGACACCTCCAACATGCTGACCAGGGAGGAGCATCACCTCTTGCTGCAGCCCGTGACACAGTTCCCCAAATCCACTTGCACAAAGAAGTACCAGCAGGCCTCTGAAGACACTGCTTTCAGAGAGGCTGCTTTGCTCTCCCACCTTCCCCTTCCCTGTGCAAAGGGAATAGAGGGAAACATCTCCCAAGGAGATGAATATCAAGCCTGGAGGCTGCTCACCCAGTTGCCCTTTCATGTTGGATGAGCCTCATCAGCTGTTTCATGTGTGTTTCACCTTGTCCCCCCTGCACCCGCTGAGCTTTGGGACTGAAAAGGGCAGCCGCCGCTGACGAGAGCCTGGGGCTACAGATGACTTTAGCACAGAGCCACAGCCCGAGCGCTATCAGGGGAGGATTTAATTCACTCTCGATAAGGCTGCCGGGTTTCAGTGTGCAGGAACGGGCACCCACGTGGCAGAACCAGACCCACTGGGCAACCCTGAAAGCAAAAGGAACCAAGGGTATGGACGTCCATCAGTCTGAAACGGGCCAAATTCTGCCCCAGAGGGCTGGGTGCACTCTGCTTGTGAGCATCAAGCACTCAAAGGAGCTATGGGTCAGCATGCTCCCAACCAAGAAGGTCCTGGGACAAGCCAGATTCCTGCACTGGCAGCTGCCATCAGCTTAGTGCTCTCAAGAGCGGCGAATTAAAAAATATGGAGGTTTTAAATGATTAATATTGCTGCTGGGATAATTACTGTTATTACTACTATTATTACTGTTTGGATAGGAGCTTGTCATGGTTCATTTGGGGAGGAAAAAGTCACAGCCTGCTCCTGGGAAAAAAGGATGAAACGTGCTAAAGGCCATTCTTTGCATGACTCAGGGACAAATAACCCTCTTTTTTTTTTTTTTTTTCTGCAACATAATATTATTAGATGCCTAATAAGCGTCTAGAACCTTTCTGGCTCCTGCCCCTCAAAATTCCCTGCTTCACACACAGCCCATCTGACCCATGGAGCAAGGTCCCATCCTGCTCCTGAGGCTCCTACAATAAAGGAAACTGCTATAAAAATGCAACAGAGCATTTTTTTTTTCCAGCAGAAAATGTGGCTGCTTTGAATTCCCTTCAATTAAAAGTTTGACCAGAGGGGGGGAAGGGAACCATTTGAATTTCTCTCACGCTCGCTTTGTTTACTTTCATAAGCTCTTTTTAATGTTTTTAGGTTGCTGCATTGTTATCTAAACAAGCTGCCTCTCTGAATCTGACTTCCGATTTTATGGGAATTTTTTAGTTTTCTGCTCCTAAGCA
The DNA here is from genome assembly GCA_024605025.1 of Megaceryle maxima. Taxonomy (NCBI): domain Eukaryota; kingdom Metazoa; phylum Chordata; class Aves; order Coraciiformes; family Cerylidae; genus Megaceryle; species Megaceryle maxima. The sequence goes on from JANHGN010012085.1 coordinate 20,409, forward strand.
AAAATAATAATAATAATAATAAACTTCCAATTGGAAACAGTCAAAATACTTGACACCACACAAAAATCCATCTCTTGATCCATCTGCATGTATCGAACTGGAAGAAGCCCTAAAAAGTGGAGGTCTTCCCAAGCTGGTTTCACATGGCAGCTCCTCCACCACTTGAATTATCTCTTTGTGACATTTCCAGCACTTAAAGAGAGCAGCGGGGGGATTTGGAATGTTGCTTTTTGTGAACAGTATTTAAAGCTTCTTTTCATAACCCTGACCCAGTTTGCCCTTTAACGTAACAAATCAATCTTTTCTTAAATTGTTTAGCTTCTAGTCAAACACAGGGAGTCTTATTGATGTAAATATTATGTTTGCTCACTTGATCAGACAGCATGCTCCACGGCTGCCTTTGCCTCTCTATAGGATCACCATACAAAGGGGGAGAAGGATGACAAAGTCCATCTCCTGGCTCCCAGGATGCTCTCCTGGGGTGGTGGCCAGCAGGACCTCCATTGGATAGCATCGCAAGGCTCATCACTGAGCAGAGATGGGAAAGACATCACACAAATGACACCATTTTCAGCTGACCTCAGCCAAATGAAGAAACATGTTTGAGTTATATCATCTCCCATGTCAACAGCTCCTGTCGCACCCTAATTTCCAGAGGCTGCTCAGAGCCTCTGGCTCCCCAGGTGAGGTTAAGGAGACCTCTACTACCCCCCAACCCCCCCACCATGGGGCCAGACTATCCAGTTGGGGCATGACCACATGAATAAAATCTCTCTCCCCCGCTTTTCTAGCTCCAGTTTACAAGCCAGCCACCAAACCTGAGCTCCAAGTGCAGAGGCATTCCTATTATCCAAGAACATCTAATAATATTTAATCCTGCTAAACTCCTGAACATGCCAATACCTTCTAGCAATGAGAGCTGCGGCTTAATTAACACAGGTTAATTAATAAGCCAGGGAGTGGGAGGAGGAGGAGGGAGGGGCAGCTTTACAAAAGAACCTGGTTACCTCTCCTACACTTCAGCTCCCACCCGATGTGCTGCTGTGCCTCTATTTGCAGGCCAGTTTCTAAACAAATCTTGTTCTGCCCCTGGCTCCCAGCCCATTTCCTCGCAGAGCCCAAAATAAAGGGCGGGGGTGTGGACACACAGCTGCCAAAAACCCTATCCCAGGCACGTGTTCCCTGATGTCCCCTGGGAGTCCATGGGACATCTGAATAGGAAGTGAGCTAGAGGGGGGAAAACAGCAGGGCTTTCTGCAGGAGCCAAAACCAGAGCTATTATAGATGTTTTATGAGTTTTATTCTTACCATTTTTTGTCTGGAGAAATGCTCTATTGGAGCTGGGCCAGAGGAGGCCCCAGCAATGCTGGGAGGGCTGGAACCCCTCTGCTGGGAGGCCAGGCTGGGAGAGTTGGGCTTGTTCAGCCTGGAGAAGAGAAGGCTCTGGGGAGACCTCCCTGCAGCCTCTCAGTACTGAAAGGGGTCTGTCAGAAAGATGGGGAGGGACTTTTTCTTAGAGAATGTGGTGATAGGATGAGGGGTAACAGTTTCAAACTAGAAGAGGGTAGATTTCGACCAGATATAAGGAAGACATTTTTTACCTTTAGGGTGGTGAGACCCTGGCCCAGGTTGCCCAGAGAGGTGGTAGAAGCTCCATCCCAGAAACCATCCCAGGTGAGGTTGGCTGGTGCTCTGAGCAACCCGCTCTGGTTGCAGCTGTCCCTGCTCCCTGCAGGGGGGTTGTAGGTAGATCACCTTTAAGCTCCCTTCCAACCCAAACCATTCTAAGCTTCCTGGAGAAAAATGCTGCATTTGTGATAGTGAGGCACACATTGCTTGCTGAGTGTCCTGGTCCAGACTGATGAACTGCAAAGAGTGCTGTCAGTGGAATTTTGCTTTGACCTGTGCAATCTCTTCTGTCCCAGTGCCCCTGTGCCATGGCTGGCAGCACCATGTGCTGCCAGCTCCCTGGAGATGCTCACAGCTCAGGCAGCGAGGACCAGGTCACTGGAGTTCAGAGAGGAGGTGTGGGAACACGATGTATGGGAAATGCACCGGCACTGGACAGAAATGCTCAGCTGAGGTCTGCTGGCTCAATGCTAAAACACTTATTCTGAGAGCAAGGGCTGCTTGTGCTGCCGTTCCCTTCAGAGCTTCAGCATCTCTCTGGCTTCTCTTTGCCAGCTACGCCTGGCCCAGGGAGTAGAGATGCATAAAGCACTCCTGAGCTAATTGAAGTGATCATGTCTTAGCCAGCAGCATTTCCCACATTAGCCAAATTTGATCTAAAACTAATCTCATAATCAAGACAAATCTCTCCTCTGCAATCCTCTTACTATATTTACATATTGAAATCCATGGACAGTTACTGAATTGGGCCATGGTGAGACTTGTGGAGATGCCTCATGAAGCCCATGGCACTACTGACTGGAGAGGGTATGAGGCACTAGACTGTTCCCCAAATCCCTGTCCCTTCTGAAGGGCTCTGAGAAACTGGAGCCCAGCTCAGATACTTAAGTAGTCTCAAACTGATGATCTGACTGTTCCAGGCTTCCCAGGGCAGTGGTGGAGTCCCCATCCCTGGAGGGGTTTCAGAGCTGTTGTAGCTGTGGTGCTGAGGGACATGGTTTAGTGGTGACCTGGCAGTGTTAGGTTAGTATCTGGACTTGATGATCTGAAAGGTCTCTTCCAACCAAAATTATTCTATGATTCTATGGATTTATTCCTCCTGGTATGTGAAAAATATTTGCTATGTAAAAAAAGCTCTGGTAGGACTTGATACAGATGCATGATGATCAGTGACTGTTACCTTGCTAACTGGAGGGTCTTACCTAACTTTTTCCAGCGTTGTTACTGACTGCTGTCAATGTCACTGCTGTCAAATGCAGGCATAACAGGAATTGGCTTTGAGAAATAACAGCTTTTCATGATTAATTATTGCTGCTAGTCATGTGCAGTCTCTAATGATCTTCTGGGATGTTTGGCTGGAGTGGGAGGAGAAGGTATTAGCCACTTGTTCTGGCTGGCCTCCAGCTTTGACTGTGCTGATTGGCCAGACAGAATTCATCCTGTGCTGTCAGCCACCCATCATGATGTGCCTCACCTCATTCTGGCAGTGGCAGAGCAGAGTAATGTGTGGTCTGGAACTTGTGTTGCAGTTCATAAGACCAGTGTGTTATGGGGTGAATTATTCCTGTTTGCCAAATGTGTAGCACAGCAGGTGACCATCGCTACTATCAGGGGATGGAAGATCTTGGCACAGCCGAAATGGGAACCACCTTGCCCCTTCCTGTGTAAATGCCTGAGTCACATATAAATCAGCTCTTGCACATGTCCCAGGTTGCCTTAAAATGCTTTTCTGGAAAGCAGCAATATGTGGGTGCAGACTCACCATCAGCTCCATCGTCTGCAGACCAGTGATGGTGACCGCATCCTATGCAAACCCCAGCCCTGCTTTCATTCTTGTTTCTTCTGCAGGTGCTGAAGTTGGGTTTGGGCTCACAGCCATGGGGCTGTGGAGCTTTAGCACAGAGCATCTTGGTTTCTAAGCACATTTGCCAGCTGCAGTGGTTGAGAGTGGGTTGAGTGGGGTTTTTCCAGGCTTTGGGTCTGAGTTTGGAAGTAGGGTGCTAGTGAATAAATTAACTTGTGTTTTCATTTCTGCAGTTAAAAAAAATGGTTCAGGGTATTAAAAAAAATGAATCAGCTGTAACCAGAATCTGAACTAGGCATTTCTGGGTAAAATGAAGCATTTTCATTCAACTTGAAATGAATTGGTTGACCTCCAAACCATTGGTTTTTGGGCGTCATTTTTCAGTTGGACCGGTGAACCAGGAGACCTATTACTCAACCTACTCTGCTAATGAGGTCCTGTGGTCTGAAGAATAGGTTCTATACTGACACCTTGCTCCCTTTTTCTGCCTGACCCAAGTTCTGCAAATGTCAGTGGGGAAAAAAAATAATGTTTTTAATAGGAGTCTGACCGAGCTTCTAATGCCATGTTTTATTTGGGCCTGGTTGAAGGATATGGGGATCCTTTAGGATGCATTATGAATAGAGTCCTATTTAGATAAAGTCTCATCTTTTTACTTCTCTAAAGTATATTCTTAGGCAGCTCTCAAATAACACCAATTTATTCCAATAGGCTGCTCAGGGCTGCAAGTTCTGCCTATTTATTACCAGGATGTTTTAATCTTTAAACATCCACCATTTCTGATGAGGTCTGACTGCTACTTCTGCAAATGTGGTGATGTCTCCTATAATAGCAGCAGGGCAAGACATAGCCAATCTTCTTGGCTGCCCATGCCATTCAGAAGAAGAAGTCCTTCCACTGTGAGAGGTATCCCTGCACCATCAAGTGCTCATGTCATTTCTTTATGTACTTGCTCAGCTTATTAGAAGTAAGCCTTTTGGCACATTACCAGAGATTTAAGAGTTGCTCCCCACCAGGGCAGGGGTTGGAAAAAGTTTTAAACAAACTTCTGATCTTGAACTTACCCATCTAGGCTCACTGTGGAGCTGCTAATCACTTGTGAGATGAATAACATATCTACCACCTGTAGATGAGTTGCAAATGTAGCCTTTTAGACAGGATGTAGAATCATAGAATTGTTGTGGTTGGAAGAGACCTTTAAGATCATTAAGTCCAACCATTCACCCAGCACTGCCAGGTCACCACTAAACCATGGCCCTCAGCACCACATCTCCACGGCTTTGAAACCCTGCCAGGGATGGGGACTCCACCACTGCCCTGGGCAGCCTGGGCCAGGCCTTGACAACCCTTGCAGGGAAGACATTGTTCCTCATGTCCAGCATAAACCTCCCTTGGCACAACTTGAGTCTGTTTCCTCTTGTCCTATCTCTTGTTCCTTGGGAGAAGAGACCGACCCCACCTGGCTCCAACCTCCTTCCAGGGAGTTTTTGAGACCCAGAAGGTCTCCCCTGAGCCTCCTTTTCTCCAAGCTCAACAACACCAGGTCCCTCAGCTGCTTTTCACAGCACTTGTGCTCTAGACTCTTCCCCAGCTTTGTTGCCCTTCTCTGGACATGCCCCAGCCCCTCAATATCCTTCCTGGAGTGAGAGGCCTAAAACTGACTCCAGGATTCAAGGTGTGGCCTCCCCCGTGCCAAGTCCAGGGAAACAATCCCTTCCCTACTCCTGCTGGCCATGAAAATTATCTCCAAAGCGGGAACAGAGCATGCCTGGATTGCTGTCCTAGTGCCATATTCTGTGATAGCTTCACAATACTGGTCATGTTCAATACACCCTGGGCAGTGGTGGAAGCCCCATCCCTGGGCGGGGTTTCAAAGCCATGGAGATGTGGTGCTGAGGGACATGGTTTAGTGGTGACCTGGCAGTGCTGGGTTAACAGTTGCACTTGATGATCTTAAAGTTCTCTTCCAACTGAAATGATTCTGTGATACCAATAAAGTGCTCTCTGCTGAGGACAGGTATTGCTTCTTCATGGCTCCTGTGGATGCTACTGAGCTATCATCTGCTTTTTTTCCCATGCTTAAACAGACACGAACCATGCAATCTGCAAAACACCCCTTAGAAGTAAAATATTTCTGGTGTACACAGCAGTAAGGTGTCTAAGAGTCACTATCTGTTTTTCTTAAGTGTACATAGTCATCCTTGCTCTCCTCAGTGACTCTGTAAAGGACACCCTATGTCACACAGAGTTCAAAAAAGAGTGTGGAGGGAGAAGGGAGAACATGGGCAATTTTTTTTCTATAGGAAGAAGTTAGGAAAAGTTTAACTTGTTTTGGTTTTTTGTTGGTGGTTGTTTTTTTTTTTTTTCCAGCTGGAAGCATCCAGCTGCTGCCATGATTTTTGGTGTTAAATTATCTGTTTTAGGTAGGGGAAACACCCAATACCCCTGCAACTCCCTCCCTTCTCCCCTGAAGGGAGGAGATGCCTGGCTCAGGGTTAACCCTCACCTGCTGAAGACGCCGTACGTCTGCAAATGCACTCGTCTATCAGCCTTTGGGGATGATGGGGCCAATTTGCCGTGATGTTGTACTTCTCTTTGCCCTAGTCTTTGTTTCTCCAAGGAGTGTTTCAGCAGCACTGGAGCCCTACATCTGCTCTGAGCAGATGCAATCAACCCCCTGTCTTGCCCCATACAGTGCCTGCAAATGGGAGGAACAGATCATGGGCATTTCAAGCGCAGATCCCAGCTTGTGCAGCAAATACGCCAAGCAGGGGGTCAGCCTCATGGATCTGAACAGCCACTTCTGACCTAAACCTCAGGCCGTGCTGTGAAACCAGCTGAGCCTTGTTCCTACAGCACCACAGGCTGGAAAATCAAAGCTGAGCTCCAGGGGGAATATAGGCTGCCTTCAGAGAGTCAAGAGGAGCCTGACTAGCTGGTATATCTGATTAGCCCGGCACGCCGCCGAGCCTCCCACCCTGCCATTGCCAGCAGGGGAGAGCGTGGGATCTCTCCAGCCCTTAACACACCACCCTCCTGCCACTCCACCTTGGGTCTAATCACCACCTCAGCACAGGCACTGCCGCTCAAGAAGCACCCACCTTGATTTACGCTGGCAGAAGGGCAAGGAGGAACTGATGAGCTTGATTCTTCCTCCACTGCTTCTCTGCAGAGGGACAGCTCTGGGTCTGAAAAGGTTAAGAGACTTCTCCATGGCCAGGCTGGGCTTTGGAGGCATCAGAGTGCAATCATTTCCTTTTCTAATCTTGTATGTTCATTTCACAGAATCCTAGAATCAGTTTGGTTGGAAGAGACCATTAAGATCATTGAGTCCAACCATTAACCCAGCACTGCCAGGTCACCACTAAACCATGTCCCTCAGCACCACATCTCCATGGCTTTGAAAGCCCCACACAGGGATGGGGACTCCACCACTGCCCTGGGCAGCCTGGGCCAGATCTTACCAACAATCTGGGGGAAGAAGTTGTTCCTCGTGTCCACTCTAAACCTCCCTCAGTGCAACTTGAGGCCATTTCCTCTCATCCTATCACTTGTTCCTTGGGAGAAGAGACTGACCCCACTTGTCTCCACCCTCCTTTCAGTCACCAAGAGTGGGAAGGTCTCCCCCGAGCCTGCTTTTCTCCAGGCTAAACAACCCCAATTTTTCTAGCATAAATTTTTCCCACTTGTGGCTGCATGTGCCCATGGGACCTGTTTCTGGGGGTCTGGGGAGGGGGACTGAGCAAAGCAAGCCTGTTGCAAACAGGTCTGAATTCACCCCATGGGGTTAACAGCCCCACTGGAAAATCCACAGTGCTCTACAGATCAAAAGGTTGAACAATCCCTGGCCTGGAGTCTCAAGGGCTGCAAAAAGACCTGGGGATACACAGCCAGCAGTGTGTGTGAAGGAGAAACAAGGCTTCAGACAAACTTTCAGAAGTGGAAGCGCAGCTTTAACGACAGAGCTGCCTTCATTTGTCAAGCCTCTTTCTGCTTCTGTACTTAGGAGAGGGAAATAATAATTGGGAGCAAAGCTTAGGTTAATCTACACTGAGAACATGATATGTAGTAGCTTTATTAAAAGAAGGGGTGTGGGGAGAAGCACGGGACTTCTTTGGCTCATTTTATTTCTCAGCTTCATCTTTGAGGCTCGCTGGCATTGGAAAATAACCCTCTTCCTCACTGAGTGAAGCGCTGTGCAGGAAAGAAATCTCAGTGGGAGAAGACAGAGGAGTTGCTCCCTTTCAGACCAGCCTCTTAATGTGAAAGTGCCGTTAGACAGCTTTTGAAAGAAGCCTCCCAGGTATGAAAGCTCCTTTCCCTTTGCAGGCTGAAAAGGCCAGCATGACATTTGCAAAGCCCTGGTGAGCATCGTTGGTGTGAAAGTGCCCTCTGTCCTCTTTCTGAATCCAGCACTCTGCCAACCTGTCCCCAAGCGTCTTGGGATTCCTTCCCACTGGAAGTCACCAGAAACCTGGCTTCTCTTCCTTGTTCCATGCAGGAATCAGCAGCTGGCTGTGCAAGGAATCTCCACTGAACTGGACGGTGGCTATTCCACTGGGTTGGTCCATATCATGGAATCATTCAGGTTGGAAAAGACCTTTAAGAACATCAAGTCCATCCATTAACCCAGCACTGCCAGGTCACCACTAAACCACATGCCTCAGCATCACATCTCCATGGCTTTGAAACCCCTCCAGGGATGGGGACTCCACCACTGCCCTGGGCAGCCTGGGCCAAGCCTTGACAGCTCTTCTGGGGAATACATTTTTCCTAATGTCCAGCATAAACCTCCCCTGGCACAACTTGAAGACATTTCCTCTTGTCCTGTCACTTGTTCCCTGGGAGAAGAGACCAATCCCCACCTGGCTCCAACCTCCTTTCAGGGGGTTATCAAGAGCGTAAAGGTCTCCCCCAAGCTTCCTTTTCTCCAGGCTGAATAACCCCAGGTCCCTCAGATGCTTCTCATAAGACTTGTTCTCTAGACCAACCTTGCATGATCCAGGATGCTTTGCCATATCACTGGTTGCCTGAGAGAAAAAAATAAATGCCAGCATCTTCCAAGTCAGGTTATTTTATTGAAAGGTAAGTTGAAGGGAACATAGCAGAATAGTAATGAAGACTGGAGGGTAGGGGGGTATCCCCCAAGTCTGGTTGCTGGATTCTGTCCCTCGTAAGCTCAGCTTGCTGGGAGGTCAGGCTTGCACTGAGCTGATGAAGGGCTTCTCAGGTGTTGGGTAATGACTCGGCTTGTCCCTGGGACCCCTCAAAGGAATTATAGGACCATAACTCAGAGTTGCTGCTATGCCCATACATACAAGCACCTGACAGGGATTTATTACTAATGCATTTTTGTATCAGCCTTTTATAATCAGTAAAGAAAGACTCCAGCTGCCTCTAGTGACCTTTTAATCACCTCCGGTTGGGTTCAGTTAAAAGCCCTACACCTGAGGTGACAAACACACAGACCAGTGGTTGGAGCCACTTTGCTTGATGTATTTATTTGAATAAATACACAGGGCTCATTCTATAGTGTCTCATCATTCTCCATAAGAAAAAAAACCTGACCTCTCTGTCCTCTGTGGTTGTAAAAGGAACATTTCTGGGGGTGTAACTGGTATGGCAATGTCTTTCCTGAGCCAGCTCAGAAAGTAAGCAAAGTATCCCAGGTAGGTACATGTTTACTAGTTGGTGTGAAGGCAGAGTATGGAGAAAGGTGGGCTTGTTGCTGGGGGAATGTTTCCCTTCTGTACATTTAGGGAGAATCCTTTTGGTTGTATCTGCTTGCTGTGCTATAGAAGGAATGGAGAGGAAAGGGGTCAGTCCCTTCAGGAAGAATGCTTCTGGTTTAGCAGCACTGTGTTTCCACTATGGTTAATGGCAAGGGTTACATTTCTTTGCAGGCTTTCAGAGGAGACCTTCCAGGCCTCCAAAGCTGAGGCAGACCAAGTTATGATACTCTAATGCATCCAGATTGTATGGGCTCAGGTCTACCTCCCAGAAAAATGTCCAGGATCAACCAAAACAGAGTTGTTGTGGTTTGCTCTAGATAAGTGGCTTAAGAGCCTCCAACTTTTGTTCTTGTTGTTACAGCGGGGAAATGTGGCTCTCCTGACGAGCCTGCCTGGAAGTGTAAAGAACAGATGTAGGAAGGAGATAAGCAAGAGCATGGTGCTCTAGATGCCAAATAAATGTCTCAGCTTCTTCTAGTTGTTGAGACTTTGTATAAGTATGCAGAGAAATAAGGGCATAGGAGGTCCTGAGATGGTCTCATTGCTTTTTGTCAGAGAAGAAAAATGTTTTACAAACTGTTTGCTGGAGACCCACATTCAGTGGAAGAATAAACTTTTGATTTCTCTTGATTCCCAAATCTACCCTTGCTGAAGGGCTTTGTGTTAATGGAAGAGTTAGGCTTCTCCCCTAGAAAAGATGGGGAGGTAGGAAAGGATAAATGGGATGGAAATGGGACAAAAAGAGTGAGCTGATGGGCAATGATGACCCAAAACTCTCCTAGTGTGATTACACAGCCAGTCCAACAATACTTCTAAACTTGCTGGTGCCCACCCAAGCTACGAAGCAGCATGCAACAACTAGATGTCCATTCCAGATAGCAACTGATAAACTCACCTCATGGGATTGAGTGAAATCAGTTTACTAAAGGCCTTCTTCTTGCCCAGAAAGGACTTCCATGTGGATTTACTACTGTTAACTGCTCCTCACCTGTGTTTGCCACTAAAAAAAGTACTGCTGTGCAGATCACAGAATCATCTAGGTTGGAAAAGACCCATGGGATCATCGTGTCCAGCCATTCACCATACTCTACAAGTTCACCCCTGGACGATAGCAGGGCTGAGTTTTCAAACAGCTTTGTGCAGGATCTTCTGGAAATCCAAGTTGTTAGTGGGCTCCAACAGTGACAAGACAAATTCAAAGACAAGGTCCATCATGGGATATTACACAGGAGTGTAAACATAGCCTCAGAGTATGGAAATGGCAGACTGCTGGGAGGGTAGGTTTAAGGAAATAATACTATTATCTTGATGTATTTTTTGTTCTTTTCCTCAGTATTTCAGCTGATGAGCACAGCCTGGGGAGGAGATGGGTTGTATGGACCTTGGGTATGACATCAGGCAGCCATACTGGTTTTCCTATGGCATGTGCTCGCGGTGACAGTATCACCACCAAGATGTGTAAAATCCTGTGATACTTCAGATCCTGCACAAAGTTGATCTTGCTTGACTATACCCTGTTATATTTACTGTAAAGATGATGGTTTTAGATGGTCCCAAAGAGAGCTATGTCGGAAGGGTGGTAGCTGAGAAGGATCCTCCACTGACCCTTTTCCCTAACATCTCTAGAAAGTCCAGGCAGATTTTTCATGTAAAGCCTCCCCAAGGTTTTGTTCCTCCATCAGACATAGCAACAGCTCCTGAGAGCTTCCTGCTCAGCTGAGAGCCAGGTTAAAGTCAGTTTTCCCAGGAAATGTCTCTTGATATATATTTTATCGTTTAATATTTGTCCTCTGTGAAGCATCTTCCTTTCATGCTAAATGTTCACCTATTATATGCATGGTTTATTTTCACATTCCTAGAGGAGGCTGGAGGCTCAGTCTTTCTATAGCATAGAGGAATGAGTTTCTTCCAGCATATCTCAAGCAAGGAAACTCCCAGCTTTAATTGACTTTCCACCTAGGACCTTGGTGGATGGATTTTTTCCCATGCCTTCTGGAGGACTTGGCTAGAGGCCAGGTGTGCAGGCTTCTCCTACATACAGGCTAGAAGCAAGTTCAAGGTCAAAGGAGCATTTGGGAAGGGCAATGCTTTGGGTTTTTTTTTTTTTTTTCCCCACTTACTAGGCTAAGCATTTATCTCTGGGTTTGTAGAACTGATCTCCTGCAGTCACTCTGCAGATCTAGGAATCTTACCCCACTGTCAGTAATTTTTAGTGAGTTTTAAGAGGTTTTTTGTTTGTTTGTTTGTTTTTGTTTTGTTGTTTGTTTGGTTGGTTTTGTTTGGTTTTTTGTTTGGTTGGTTCCCCCTGCCCCCCCTCCCTAAAGCTTGGCTTAGTAGATGCATTTGTCATCATCTCTGGGGTCCTGCTACAAGAAGACAAAAAAACCCCACCAAACCTTACCCAGTGGGTTCCAGGTTTTTACTTTGCTAATAGCAGTTTGGGATGGACTTAAGATTTTCTTATAAAGCTTCTCCAGTCCTCCTGAATTTCAGTGTAATCTGTATTCCCAGCTTCCCTCACCTCCTGCCAATGCCACAACATTCAACTGAGGGTTTTCATGTGGTTTGTTCTGAAGACAAGGGCTGTATAAATGGAGGTGGACAATGCAGAGAGGGTGAAGGTCCTGTCTGGGCTCCCATGCTTCTTGCAGCATTCACAGAGGGGTTTGCAGGATTGAGGCATGCTTGTGCTGCTGCAGCTCTCCATGCACAGCAGGTGAAGGATGCGGCACGTAGTCGTTCATCATTTTGATCAAGCCTCCTGCCGGGAGCAGTGAGAGTTTCAAACGCTAAATTAAATGAACCAGGAATGTTGTTGTTTCAAAAACAACTGACCACAGTGACTGGTGGTGACACGCATCCTAACAGCTGACAGGCCCCCAAGGAATAGAAGGAAGGGAGAGATGGAGGAAGTATGAAAGGGCATCACTGGAAAGCAAATCTGATCTTGGAAGAGTACAATTAAGAAGGACCTTTACTCCTTTCATAAAACCTCAGTGTGAGGAACTACGTACTGAGAGAAGATCCACTTCAAAACACCATCTTGCCCAGAAACAGCTCTCCAGCTCTCTTCACCAGGGAAGTGTCTTTTGCTGCAATGATATTTGCATGGCCACATTTGCTGCTTTGGGTACTGACAGCATCTGAAACCAGAAAGGGGAAGACGGAAGTTAATTTGAAAACATGACTGCCTGTTTCCATGCTCCCAGTTTTCTCTTGGTGAGAATCTGACTTTGCAGAATTTATAATCTCCTGTGAAAACTGGAAATCCCAGAGAAAGTTCCCAGGAGCAAAACCAAATACAGGATCACGGTGGGAAGCTCTTCTCACCCTGAGCTGCTATGCAGTGCAGATCAGGGCATCAGTTCAGCATCCATCTGCCCTAACCAACAGCATCCCTGGTTCTGACTGCTATGGGCTTGCAGGGAAGGTGCAGGGTAGGTTGCTTTCCCTCACCGCTCATTTGGGGCTCACAAGATAAATGTCGGATTTGAATGCCCAGACCGTGGGCCGCTAGTGCAAAAAATCAATTAAAATACCAAGCACCTTAGAAACAGGAGCTTTAATTACTTCACAGACAGATATTTAAAGGGGAAGGAAGCCATCACCTGTGAGGAAGACCTTCTTTACCCTTGTGCTTCTTATCCCAAGGGTCTCGGGACATCTCTCCAGCATGTTTTCTGCATGTCAAGAGTAGGTGGCCAAATCTCCCTTGTGCTGAGCAAAGTACGGGCAAGGGTCTGCACTCTTTGTGATGTGGGAGCTTAGTTGCCTCAGGTCATCATCTGAACAGGTTGTGGGGGTCTGATGGTGGCTGGGCTTTAGCAGCTGGGTCACAGCAATGAATGAAAGTGCCTGGCAGGCAGCATGGCAGGGTGGCTGAGCTCTGAGTAAGTCTTAGGCTTTTTATGTGGAGTAAAGGCAGCAGATCTTGGCGGGACCTGCAGCTCAGCAAGTGCTTTGTTTGTCAGTGCATTGGGTCTGCAAGCCTGGGAGACAAAAGATGCCATTGTGCACGCAGACTTGCTGACAAAGTGATGGGCATTAGAGGAGGAAAAAACTAAATTATACTTTTCTCAGGGAACAGCAGGCTGTAAAGCCTGTTTATCCTGTCTGCCTGTTTATTTGCTTTCTGCTGACTTACTGTAATCCATCCAGCACGGGCCTTCAGCTATGGCAGGAACCTCAGGGATTTCAGCGGGTCTTTGGTGGCAGTGCCTGGCCTACTGTGGTCCATCTCCTCCCTCTTCAAAGCGGCCTGATGCCGTGCGCCACACTGTTGCACAACCAAACCAGCCTGCTAATAATACCCCGAGCATGGAAAGTACAGAACAAAACAAGCGCTGATGAAACTCTTGCAGCCTTTCCAGATGCCTGTCCACATCAATGTCCTGCTGGGAAGTACACAGAGTGAAATAAGGCTCAGTGGGAGCCAGACAGGGAACGGTCTGCACTTCTCTGCTCTTTTCCCAGCCCAGTGGAAGAGTTTTGGGACACAAGGTTGCTCCACGGGACATGCTGCTGGCTGCCAAGAGAATGAAGGAGCCTGGGTTTGTTTTTATGTAACTTTGGCAGGGGAAAAGGGAAGACAAGCCTTGCTTTATGCTCTGCATAGAGAGTTTGGGTGCACAAACCTTCAGCTCTATTCTGCCTGCCTGCCACAGCAATTCCAAGTTTAGGAGGCTGCTTCTCCACTGTCCTAACCCTACACTGGAAGGAGGCAGGAGAGTTTGGGACTTAAACTGCTCATCTAGAAGAAGATAACAAGAATCCTAAGAAATAAAGAAGTCTGCCTGGGAAGAGCAGAGGAGACTTCTGCCTGCCCACAGGGAGGAAGAGATTTAGAAACATTCCCTGTTGACAGAGATGAGTTGTTGTGATCCCTGAGCAGCATGGATGGGGCAGAGCTAAAAGTCTGCCCCGTGCAATGGGGGAGTTACTGCTGGAGGTCAGGGCTTGCACCATTGACTGCTGCTTTTTGGTGGGGCCATGCTTCTGGCCCAGTGTGCAGCAATACTGGTCTTGGATAGTTTCGTGTCTTTGCACCACAGTCCATGATGCCTTGATAGGTGGTTTCTAGCAGGTGATGGAGCTGAAAGGGATGCAGGCTCTTGTCTGCTGCGCACTGTGCTGCCAGCTCTTGCTGTTCTTGGGAGAGTTTTGCAGCATCTGGTGTTGTTTCCTGCTATTAGCCACACGGCTCTGTGATGTTCTCTGCCTTTGCTTTTCCTTTCTAAAGTATGTTTCCAGGCTTGAGGCTGCCAAAAAAAGTCTTGAAGGCAAAGAGCTGAGCTCACCCAGAGGCTTAGAAATGTGAAGGAAGAGGAGTAAGAATGCATCACTGTGAATACCCTCTTCCTGGGGAGGGGGAAAGGACTGAATGTTCCTTCTAGATCATTGAGGTAGAGCTGGTGCTCTCTTGGGATAAGGGAGACAGGACAGGGTCCCCTCCTGAGTCTTTTTCGTGTTTGCATCAGGGACTTGGGGTGTGCAATAAAAAAGGAGGTTCAGGGGAGACCTACTCACTCAGAAGGGTCTGGCCAGGCTGGATCGATGGGCCAAGGCCAGTGGGATGAGGTTCAGCAAGATCAAGTGCTGGGTCCTGCTGTTGGGTCACAACAACCCCCTGTAACAATCCAGGCTGTGGGAAGAGTGGCTGGAAACTGCCCAGCAGAAAAGGATCTGGGGTTGTTTGTCAGCAGGTGCCTGAAGACGAGCCAGTGTGTGGCCAGGTGGCCAAGAAGGCCAGCAACAGCCTGGCTTGGATCAGCAGTAGTGTGGCCAGCAGGACTGGGACAGGGATTGTCCTCCTGGACTCAGCACAGGGGAGGCTGCACCTCAAATCCTGGGTTCAGTTTTGGGCCCCTCACTGCAGGAAGGACATCGAGGGGCTGGAGCGTGTCCAGATGACACTGAAGCTGGTGAAGGGTCTAAAGCACAAGCCTTGTGAGGAGCAGCTGAGGGACCTGGGGTCATTGAGCCTGGAGATAAGGAGGCTCAGGGGAGACCTTCTCGCTCTTGACAACTCCCTGGAAGGAGGTTGGAGCTAGGTGAGGTCGGTCTCTTCTCCCAAGGAGCAAGCAAAAGGAGAAGAGGAAACAGCTTCAAGCTGTGCCAGGGGAGGTTTAGGTTGGACATGAGGAACAATGTCTTCCCTGCAAGTGTTGTCAAGGCCTGGCCCAGGCTGCCCAGGGCAGTGGTGGTGTCCCCATCCCTGGAGGGGTTTCAAGCCATGGAGATGTGGTGCTGAGGGCCATGGTTTAGTGGTGACCTGGCAGTGCTGGGATAATCGTTGTACTTGGTGACATTAAAGCTCTCTTCCTACCAAATTAATTCTATGCTTCTATGAATACCCTGAGGAACCCCATGCTCCTGACTGATGTGTCCAGCTCTTTTGCAGCTGAGACCTTTGGAGGGTGTTGCTTGGGTACCAAGCAGATATGTGATGTAGCCTTGTCCCTTATCCAGGTCAAGCTGCTTTGGGCTGCTCCCAGTGCTGCAGGGCCTCGTTGTTCATTGCCTCTCCTGCCTGGGACGTGCAGCCCCATTTCAGTGTGGCTGTGTTGCATAAGCACCAGCTAACGAAGCTTTTCCCATGCTGAAGCCAAGAGATGACATTGTAGAAACAGTCTAGGTCAAAATAAATTGCTTTCTGGCATTCTGAGATTATCTAAACCCTTCCTTTTCCCAGGATGAAAGGGAACAAAAGCTCTTGCCTGCTCAGGAAAGAACCTGGAATACCATTTCTGTGAACCACAAGAGCTTATTAGGGGTGAGGGTAAACAAAGAGATTTGGGGTTAATTTACTCAGGAGGGGGAGGAGGGAAGAACAAGACGCTGTTTTTTAAAGCCTGCCACTTCTTCTGTCAATAGCAGCGGGTTGCTGGTTTGGGTTGTTGCAGGCAGCAGTGTCTTTTCAGCATATTGACTGGCAGCCCTCGGTGGTTTCTCTAACAGTACATTGATTTTACATGGACTCTCTTCCAGCTCAGCAGCTGCCCAGTTGATTAAAGTGGTGGCAGTGCTACTGTGTCACTTCTTGATGGGGTGAAGGGGCCTGTGAGTCAACCCTGGCTGCTGAGGAGGGGAGTTTTTCCATCCAAGGCCATACTGTTGCTGCAGTCCTTTGGTCACCCTCCCATCGCATCTTCCTCCACTCTCACCATCTCTGGCAGCGGAGGCCCCCACACCTTCTGAGTCCTCTGGGAAATCCCCCCATCCTGGGTGAGTAACAGCTGTTGGAAGCTGTTGGTATCTCTGATCACACAAAATAGTGGGGGTTGAAAGGGACCTCTGGAGATCATCTGGTCCAACCTCCCTGCTCCAGCAGAGTCACCCAGAGCAGGGTGCCCAGGGTCACATTGTCCAGGAGGGTTTGGAATCTCTCCAGAGGAGGAGACTCCACAACCTCTCTGGGCAGCCTGAGCCAGGCTCTGACACCTTGACAGGAAAGTTTGTATGTTGGGTTTTTTTTGTTGTTGTTGTTGTTTTGGTTTTGTTTGGTTGGTTTTGGTTTTTGTGTGTGTGTGTTTGTTTGTGGTTTTTGTTTTGGGGGTTTTTTTCCTCCCCCTGTTCAGGTGGAACCACTGAAAAGAGTCTGTCCCTATCCTCTTTACCCCACCCTTTAGCTATTGATCAGCACTGATCAGCTCCCCTCTCAGGCTTCTGCAGCTAAAGAGCCCCAGGGCTCTCAGCCTTTCCTGAGCACAGAAATGCTCCAGTCCCATCAGCATCTTCATAGCCTCTTCTGAACTCTCTCCAGTAGTTCCTTGTTTCTCTTGAATTGGCGGGCCCAGAAGTGGACACAATACTCCAGATGTGACCTCCCTAGGGCAGAGCAGAGGAGGTGAAGAACATCCCTTGACCTGCTGGCCACACTCTTCTTAATGCACCTCAGGAGACCATTTGCATTCTTGGCCATGAGGACCTACTGTTGGCTCATAGTTAACCTGTTGTCCACCAGGGCTCCCAGGTCCTTCTCCATAGACCTCTGCTGATGGTGGGGCTGTTCTCAGCTCCCAGTTCTGACGCTATCCTCAGCAGGCAGTGGTCCTCTTCTGAAGCAGATTCAAGAATTCCCCAGAAATGCCCTGTTTTAGCAAATAAAAATCTAAGCCCTTCTATTTTCTCCTCCCCATCCCCAGTTTGTAATGGCACAACAGATTTGCCAGTTGCTCCAGTATCTTCCAGCTGCCTGTGGGACTCCTGGGACGGAAGAGCCATGGTTCCCACCTTACTGTGTAGTGCCAGTGGCTTCCCCCTCTTCTCTGGCAGAGCTGTATCCTGCATGGCAGGAGCATCGTGGGCCAGGCATCTGGGTTGCCTGGTCCCTTGCCAGGTGAGTTGGCAGGAAGCTACACATCACTCCTTTCAATCCTCTGTGGGGTTTGATGGATGTTCACCGCTCAAAATGTTTTGATTCTGTTCAATTGTCAGGTTTTGATGAACAGTCACGTGGGCAGGAGCTTTCCACTGGAGAGTTCCCAAGGCTGGTGGGAGCTGTAGAGGCTATTTGGGAAAAATCCCTTGAGATTTCTATTCCTGAATTTTGTATTTGGAGCAAAGACTTCTATGTGGGCTGATTCTTAAATGGACCATCGCTTGCTTATCATCATGTAATGGTAAAACTTGTCTGTCCCCACCCTTCACCTTGGGCAGATAAAGCCATGCTAAAAAGAGCCCCTTTTTTTTTAACATCAGTGCATGAAACCAAAAACCTGTCAGGGGACTGGAGCTGAAAGTCACCTCTCTGGGAAGATTCGGATCTTCCAGAGTGAATCCCACTTCTCATCCAAAACTAATAGAGAGAAAATTTCCCTAGGAAATATCAGCATGGGCCAGAGAGCATTAAACTGGAACTTGATGCCAATTAATAGCCATATAATTACAACCTGTCCCCTCCTACTTGCTGCTGACTTCCCCATGTAATTTTCTTTTAATTTTTGCTTAATAGGCACGCATGAAAGATTAGTTACTCAGCGCGCTGCTTGCATTTGATACGTGGTGGGCTCACTGCTTAGACGTGCTGCCTCCATCCTGGGCCAGCCCCAAGCTCCAGTGGAGTGACACAGCCCACCAGAGCAACGAGGGTGCTGGAGGGGCTGGTGCTGCTCCTCAGTCCTTCAGGGGATGGAAATGCTTAAGGAAAGTAGAGGAAAAAGAAGTTGTCAGTCAAGTCTGGACAAGAAGGGAAAAATGGTGAGTAGAGATGGTTGCTGCTTGCAACAGGACCATGGTTTTTCCTCCCTCTTCCCCTAACCCCTTACTCTGTTTTGGGGCTGTTGTAGTGCTCAGCACCATCCGGTTTTGCTCATTTTCCCATGTGAAAATGCAAAAGCATAATCCTCCCCATCAGCCAGAAGAGTGCCCCTCTCCCTTGCAGAGGGAAGAGTCCTTCCATGCCAGCCCTGATATAAAAGGCAAAGCAACTTTTCCCAGCCATGCTCTGCTATACCAATTTCAAGGAGGGAAAAAAAAAAAAGTCAGAATTGGAGATGTTCATGAACATTAAATTAAAACACTGTGCAGGGTCTGTTTTGGTTCCCAGGCATGAACATTGTATCAACTCTCCACTCTGCCTGCTGTCTGATAACAGTGATGCCCACGGGCTAGGCTCAGCCTATGATACAATATGCAAAAAAGGAGGAAAGAAATAAAAAGCAGTGGCCTCATGTAGCCTGGTACATGTAGTTTCAGGTGTCTCTCTCTCATCACTCCTGTTGTCTCGCTTCCAGCTAATTAACTCTGCAGAAGGAAACCCCCAAATATCTGAGTCAAGTTACCCTGGAAGTGGCAGGCAGTGGGAGCTGGGAGCTGCTCGAACAGCATGCTCAGCAAGCTCACTTGTATTTCCCCAATGGATCCTGCATAGGAACAGAGTGACTGGTCCCAAAGGAGGTGATGATGCTCAACTTGAGACCTGGAGCAAGGCTGTAGAGGTGCCCAGGGCACCAAGGGAAGGTGTGAGCCCCATTTTGGGGACATTCCTTGAAGATGGGTGGAAATGGGGCCGTGCAGATGGTGTCCTCCAGTTAACTCTCCCTGCTCAGCACAGGGAAGATTGTCGTGTGCTCAGCCCCTCGAAGATGCAGGTCCCAAGCCCAATGTGAACCATAATATGCAGGGTTTGTGCAGCCCCTTCTCCTGCCTCCTGCTGAAGGGTTTGATGCCCTGCAGGGTTTGCACACAAACCACCTGAAGAAGCTTCTTCTCAGCCACAGCACTGTTTGCAGGACCTCTCCCTGATGCTCTTGTGAGGTAATTAGATAGCTGCCACCAACAAATACGCGTGTTTAATAAGTATGCTAATTGGTATTGACCAACAAGTGGCAGGTACTTCATCATGTGCCAATTAGGAGTGCCCAAGAACTGGTCGAGATAGGAGAGGCCAGTGATTAGACCTCAGGGTGGGGATCTGAAGAGATGCTGCTAACCCACAGGCTGTGCCAGCACCTCATGCCTGGGCAGGACCCTGCAGCACTGTCAGAGAGGGATGGGATGATCACAGGGGTGTGCAAGGTCCTTCTTATCAATCCCATAAGCATTCAGGGCCTTGCCTGTAATGGATGAATTTGATCAGTATCAAGCACGCAGAGTGTTTTTATTTATGCCCTTGGAGGGATGTAGGGAGTGGGATGAAATAGATGGATTAAAGGGACCTGCTTTTGCCTGGATACGTAAGGTAGGGCTGGGGCAGACCAAGTGGGGCCACGTCTATCAAGTTCAGCCCACATGTGGTAGCAGAGCTTGTGCTGAGCACAGAAAAGGTGGATAAATAGCCAGCCATGGCCGCTGGCCTTTTCCTGGCATGCTCTGTGCTGGCCCACGCTCCCACTGCAGCCCAGTTCCACCCGCTGCATTAAAAAAATGAGCGTTAGCTCTCATTTCCCTTTAACGTGTTTATGCCTTCATTAGACATACACTATAAAAAGTTCTTTTCCTTTTTTTTTTTTTTTTTTTTTTTTAATTCTTCAGGGTAAATCAAATGCAGGGACTCAAAATTTAAATTTTCTCAGCACAGAGGTGCTGGGACTTTAGAGCTGCTGGTTGCCCATCTGGGTCTGTAAGCCAGGTCCATCTGATCCAAATATCTTAGAAAGGCTGATCTAACCATCTCTTTTCCCCAGGTATAAATAATTTTGGAGGGAACACACTGCTGGATAACCAGGCAGAGCAGCCCAAAATCCCCTTTCCCACCTGTAGCAACAGTCACTGACTGGTTGCTGTGCAGTCAGTAACTCCAAGGGTCTCCCTCTGACCCATGGGCACTGCCAGCTCAAATCTCAGCTCAGACCAACAGCATGGTCAATGCAGTTCATCCACCCAAAATTACAGGTGTGTATCCCAGCAGCACGGGCAAGGAGGTCCTGAGATGCTGACAGGTGGTACCACCTCAGTGCTGTTGCTACCCAACCCTAGTGTGTGGCCAGAGCTGCTTCCCAGGGTCTTTCGCTGTGGGGTGTCCCTCACCCCAACACGAGTCCCTCTCCCATGCAAGCTGCTTCCCACTGTGTGCCTGCAGCAGCCTCTCTGGAACAGCCTCAGATGCTCTGATTCACCTGGATTGGTTTATTTATTGCCACCATTAATTAATTCTGTTTGGGTAGGAAGGACAAGTCCCCTGAGACTGTCTGTGTGCTGGAGACCATTACTGCCTTGGTGTCTGAAAGCTTCAATGCACAAAAAAACCCCTCCCTGCTGTCAGCCTGGCACAAGTAATTAAACCAGCACCATTCAGAAGCTGCAGTCCAGTGTGTTTGTATTGTATAATGAGGCTGGACCTGGGACATCTTTACTTAAAGGGCTGCTTGGGGTAAAAGGAGCTTGTCTCAGAGGCACAACCACTGCTGTGACCCTAAATCTACCCCAAATACACCATTACTTCCTAAGAAGGGGCATAGGCACGGCATGGAAAAGCCACCCATCTCTCCAGGTGCTACTCCTATGTCCATTCTGGTGGAAGACCCCCAAGGTGGAAGCTACTGCTCCCATCTTCTGCTGCGTGATGGCTCCCAGGGCTGTAAGCTTAGCTGAAAAGCCAGGGCAGAAGCTTGTGCTGGTCCCTCTTGACTTGGCCCAAATTCAGCCTCTGCATCCTCTTATAAAGAGAACAACCTATGCTTTCTCCAGGCTGTGCTGCTGTCTCGGCGCATGTAGCCGGCTCTGGAGCACAACAGCAAGCGCAAGGAGCAGGAGCTGTTTAGTTTCCTATGCTATCAGGAGCATATTTCTCAGTAATACAGTGACCTAATCTCACTCTTATTGATTTGGAGCTATATATATATATATACACACACATATACACACACGCAGGGAGAGGCATGCACTGCTGAAAATACAAAATCCTCGACTCTGGGAAGGGCAAAAATTGTTCCCTTCAGCTATATTTTCAAGCCCAAGGAAATGAAGGAGCACCCAGAGGGCCCAGCCCAGCTCCTGGTGGGTCTAGGAAAGGGGTCCCACTTCCAAGCCCTGTCAGTGCTGCAGGAGCATGGTCCATCTTATATTTAGTCCCAGGGTGGGAGATTGCTGACTGCCTAAGAACATCGGTTTCTGTTATTACTGCTTCTCTCCCTGGAATATGCAAAGTGGGAAGAGAAAAGCCCCAACAAATTAGGCAAGAGCGGTTTATCTGCCAGACCAGCACTCTCCCAGATAAAAGAACAAACAGAGTTTGTCTTGTGGTCAGGGTGACACTTTGCCACAAAAGAAGAGCAGGGAGAAGTTAATTAAACTCTAAAGAAGCCATTTATTAGAAAAGGAAAGTAAGACATGGCTTTTCTTCAATACTGGAGAAAGGTTCATTATAGAGAAAAACCCATTCTTTAGCAGTTAATAAACTCACTTCTACCACCTGGCTTTGAGGGATGGCTAACGGAGAGTCCATGGCTCATTTTAATGGGCAATTTTGCGAGGTGTCCATGGCCCATTGGTTGGAACAGTTTAGAAAACAGCTGTCTCTGACAAAAAGAGGGAGCTGGAGAGCTTAGCAGGCTGGGAACCAAAGGCAGAGCTTTTGGTGCCTGGTTTTCCATTTGCCATGCAGTGCCTGCCGTGCTCCGTTCCTGCTGGGGCGTGCTGGTGGCATGCTTCTGACACCAGCTAGAAAGGGCCTTTCTCTGCCCATACCCACAGAAAGAGCCAGGAGTCGCATGCAGACCATGAGCCCTCCTCGCGCCAGGTACGGGCTGTAGCACATCTGGAGTGCTTATTCCAGATATGCTGGCAGGAACAGCCTTTTCCTGTTGAGGGCTAATACTTTAAAAGAATTCATTGCCACTGGATGTATTTTATAAACTAAAAAACCAAACGGTGATTTTGGCTGGCATGGACCCAGCTTACAGAGCCAGACACTCAACCAGCAGCTCTAAAGCCCCAGCACCTTCATGCTGTGAAACCATTTAAATCCTGAGCCTCTGCATTCAGTTTACCCTGAAAACTGTCTCCCTTTGGGGTGGGAAATAAAAAACCCCCTTGTTTTCTTCAGGGACTGAGAGTGCCCGCTCTCATAGTGACGCTGGTAAGTCCCAGAGTTACAACTCTGCAGAAAAATTCACAAGCACCATGGGAAAGACGACTTATTTTAAAGAGGATTTTTCTTATTTCAGCTTAAGTTAGCTATACTAAAATTCAATGGTCTTACCACTTATAAAGCCAGTACGCATGGTGGTAGATGTGACTTTCCCACCTGCACCCTGCTCTCCTGTTGAGGCTTCTGCCTTGAGAAGATGCTTTTATGCACTTGCTGATGATAGATCATCACCATGCATTTCGTTGTGCATCAATCTGGCTGCATCTCCTTGAATCTGGGGAGTCCAAGCGGGTCCGGGCTAAAAAATGGAATAACATTTGCTGGCAATGCTGAGTTAATATTGAAAAGATTAAAATACAGCCAACCACCAAGAATGGGAAAAGGACCTTATGATACTTAGTGAGCGGATAATAAAACGGCAGATGAAATTCAAGGCTGCTAAATGAAAAACAATGCACAGGGGAGAAATCATTCTAACTTCACACATACAGTGATGGGCTCTGAACTGGCTATTACTGCTCAGGAAGGAGATCTGAGAGTTGTGCTAGAAATATCTATCAAAATGACACTTCATGCTCCATAGTAGTCCAGAAAACAAATATAATGATAGGAATTACAGGGAGGTAAGAGAGAGTGAAGTGGGGAAATGTTACTGGGCTGCTTAATGAATGTCTGGTATAGCCCCCCTTGAATAATTTGTGAGGAGCTCTAGTTTTCCCATCACAAAAAATGGATGGGAAGACGCTTAGAAAATTATCCACAGAAGGCAAAGATTGATAAAGGCAGGGCCAGATATGAAATCATGTGTGTCACAGAGCTGAAGAATTAATCAGCAATGATTGCTCAGTTCAAGAAACACTTGGTAGCAGGAGTAGGGAACATCTAGAGAAGTTCCAACAGGCAAAGGCAAAAACCTTTATCCAGCACCTAGTTAAAAAGTAGGCGCTCACTGCTGTGGGAAATGATAGGTGCTGAATGCTTACAGATACTGGGATAGTGCTTAGATATTTTCCCAGGAGGAAACCAGTGATGCTGTGTGTGATGAAATGTTGTTTCTCCTCATTCTGTTGCAGAGCAGCTGCGTGGTTGGACAAGCAAAAGGACCTTTGCTGGTGGCTCGCTAGGACCTGCCCTGTGCCACGAGCAGGAACCGATGATCCCATCCAGCTGGCGGCTTCGGCTTTTTGCCTTTTCCACCTCCATCCAGACATGCTGAGCACATTTTGGATGTTTCTGGGCAGACTGGCACGCACCCAAATGCTCTCTCTGAAATGGCTGCATTTGGCTGAGCACAGAAATCAATTCAATTATTGTTTTTACTGTATTTAAAGAGCATGCTGAAGGCAGTAGTGGTGTTTTCCCTCTATTGCAAATACACTGAGAGCAGTCCTGCCAGCCTGTCTGGCTACTTGCCCTCTCCTCATGAGGTACACGGGGTTTGGGTGTCCTGCCCTGCTGCAGAGTAGAGCCTGGGCAGGCTTTTGCAGGCACAATAGTCCTCTGACCTGGGAGATGATGCTTCATGCCTCAGCGGAGTCCGGCTGCCGGAAATAATCTGCTCGATGGTCCACTTTATGGCCGAGCAGACAGGCTGAAATTCACGGCCACCACTTACCAAAGAATAATGAAACATTTCCTGAGACTGCAATAAATATCTTCTGCCATGACAACACTTACCAGTGCCTCTTCGATCCAGGAAAATGTTGTAAAACTCAGCAAAGTGGATTTTTTTTTTTTATTTAATGCCTCTTTACTTGCTGGTTGCAGTTGTCCCAGCTGCTCCCAGTCGGGGCGAGCAGGAGAGTGGTTTATGGCTCCCTGGGGAACTCCAGCTCTGGCCCAAAGGTGGGTGCAGGGGGGTAAGCTCCTTTGTGGGCTGGCCAGGTAGCTGTGTACCATCCTCCTCCTCCCATCTACAGCTTTCATCAAATGCCCCCACTGGTGATTAAAACACCACGAGCCGGTAGCTTATTGGTTACAGGGGATCAATAACCCCTGGCTTGTGTTCTCCTGTCTCAGAAAGTCTGAACAACATTGGGTAAGGGGGGGTCCGAATAGTCCTTGCCAGTCGATATCTCTCCCCATGCAAGCATGCAGTTGGTCAATGGGTGAGGGTCATTTATCAATGCCACCCTCTCCCCTCCTCCCCGGCATCACCCTGCATTGTCCTCGGTGGCTGCAATTAACCCGTCCTGGGAACGCAGAGCAAAGCAGAGCCAGCTTGCTCAGCTCCGCTCCCGCCCGCGCTGCCTGCGAACGGCACCGCAGCCAATTGGTGACACTTAATGAGAAATAAGCAAGTTGGACACGGGGACACATGTGCTGATGTGGCTGTCCAGGTGTCAAGGAAGAAAAGCTGCGTTTGAAAAATTGTAGCACCATAGATTCATGAACTGGTTTGGGTAGGAAGGGACCTTCCAAGGCCATCCAGTCCAGCCCCACTGCAGGGAGCAGAGACAGCTGCAACCAGAGCATGTTGCTCAGAGCTCTGTATAACCTGATTCTGGAATGGTTCCAAGGATGGGACATCAACCACCTTTCTGGGCAACCTCACCCAGGATCTTACCACACTGTGGGGGACTGAAACATTGTGCTGGGAGGTTGCTGGCTCTGCTGGGCATCCCTTGCACAGTGCATGGTGCAGCTCTGCTGTGTGCTGGACATGCCATGAAGCAGAGCTCTGATGTGTTCCCCAGCCAAGGTGTGCTTGCCAGCTGCACCCTGACCAGCTCACAAGCAAGGTGTCACACTGCTGGCTTCATGTGACTGCTCAGGCTTCCCCAAGCCACTGTAAATTTAAACCCACTTTCTTTCTGATGATCCATTTAAAAGTGACCACAGTAATGAGTAATGAGACTGATTCACTGGTTGGGTCTTACAAATCTGTCACTTCCTTGCACCTTTTCCATCATCAACTTTTCTTCTGCTACCAAAGACCTCCTTTTCCCTCTGTGGGCTAAGAGCATTTTTTCCTGGCAAGGTTGTCTCAACACTCTTGCCCAGCTCTGAGGTGGCCAAACTGCACCTGTGCTGACCCTAGTCCACCCTGGTGCATCCCCATTTCCTCCCAGTTTTACCCTTGCCCTGTGCATAGGGACATTGGGTGTAGCCAGCGTGCCTTAGCTCCAGGTTGGTTGTCCTCAGTGTGTGGAGAGGCAGGATGAGGCCACGGCACGGCGAGGGTTGATGGAACTTTCTCCTGGCTATGGCACTTCTGTCTTTGTTGGCTAGAACCCCTCTGCTGGGAGGCCAGGCTGACAGAGTTGGAGGTGTTCAGCCTGGAGAAGAGAAGGCTCCAGGGAGACCTTAACTGGGGTCTTTCAGTGCTTAAAGGTGATCTGTCAGAAAGATGGGGACAGATCTTTTAGCGGGCCTGTTGTGACAGGACGAGGTGTACCTTTTTTAAACTAAAAGAGGGGAGATTTAGACTAGAGAAAAGGAGGACATTTTTTGCACTGAGGGTGGTGAGACCCTGGCCAAGGTTGCCCAGAGAGGTGGTCAATGCCCCATCCCTGTTAACATTCCAGGTGAGGCAGGATGTGGTTCTGAGCAACCTGCTCTGGTTGCAGCTGTCCATGTTCCCTGCAGGGGTGGGGCTGGACTGGATGATTTTCAAAGGTCCCTTCCAACCCAAACCAGTCAATGATTCCTGCCTTCCTCAGAGACCATTGCAGCTCTGGGCAGCACTAGAAATGGGGTGGGAACATGCAGCAGGGAGAGTGGGGGTAAGAGTGAGACATCAGATGGCAGCAACCAACAGAGAAGATTGAGATAATGGGATCAGCCCTCATTTTGTGCTGATTATCAGCACCTTGGGAGTGCAGCTTTTCTAATTAGTTCCTTTGGTCTCTAAAGCCTGCAGCTGAGGCCCTTGTCCCATCAGCTACTGTCTACCCTGGTTCTTGGGAGGGGGGGGTGAGCAGGGAAGCATGGAGGTCCCTATGCAACCTGTATCAGGTAACTCTCTACAAGCCTCTTCTCAAACCATTTGGTCTTTCTTCGGAGGACAAAAAGGGCTTGGTGGGTTTTAGTAACTCAGAAGTGAGAACTTTCCTTCCTGATGTTCTTGGGGAAGATTGTTTGGTTTGTTTTAGAATTAATTTCCAATGTTATTCCATTCGAGTTATGTGGAGTGGGAACAGCTATTTCCAGAAGAGCTTTTCTTAATCCTACTTGGGAAAGAGTGGCCCCTTCCATAAGGCACTAACATCTTCACAAATCAGTATATATTTTGAGTATGATTGATTGTAACATAGAATTTTCCTGCTGGCTGCAGAAGGGCCTGGTGTGCTGAAATCCAGCTAAGCCTGGGTCTCTCTGCTGACCTGTAGTCACTGACTCACTGGCTTGTGGGGGAAGGCATTTCCCTGAATCTCCAACCACGGGTCACTGGGGTTTTAAGGTGATGTTGGAAGAAAGGAAGAACTCAATTTATGCTCTTGATATCACTCAGCATTTTACATGCCTTTGGTAAAGTTGTGATTATTATCAAGGCTATCAAAATCTCCAGAGCCTGAAAATCAAGGTGAACGCTTGCTTTCATGGATTACTTTCAGTTGTTTTTCTCCTGGCTCTGCTAAAAATAACACAGGAATAGCTTTCTTCGAGCTTTCCTACTCCCTTGTGGCTGGAACGGAGAAGGTCAGAAGGATGAAAGTAAAATAAGAGCAGCGGGGCGGGGGAAGGAGTCAGCGGTGAACTCTTCACACGTATGGGTTTGGATGAGATTGCCTGCTGGTTTGTTTGGGTTTTGGTCTTTGATCTAAATCTGATTAACTTACTTTCTGTATTTCTCTAGCCAATGCAATGCTGAGGACTGCGTGTTGTGGTCCTTCTGGAGCAGAAAACTTGCCAGTTTTAATAATTTCCTTTTGAAAGTTGACTAGAAACATTTCCAAGTCTAGAGGTTGGTCTGACAATGTTGTTCCTTATGTTGTAGGATCTTTAGCCAAGACCTTGGGGTGATGCTGTGCTTCATACATTGTGTTAGGAGAGGTGACCTGCTTTCCCTCGTACTGGCCATGGGTTGTGTTAATTACTGTCTTGGTGCCTAAGTTTGCTGTATCTTTTTACTCTGAAGTGTTTCTCTGTGATCTAACAGGAGGTTACCTCAAGGTGCGTGTTCAAGAGTGCGTGTTCTTTTAGGCTACCCAGAAATGGCAGAATCATTGTTTCTTCCCACAGGAAGGAAAAAATGACAAACCTGGTGCTAACCAAAAGTGGGGAGATGTTGTAGCTGAAAAATCCTCACATGGTGGTGATGTCAGCTCCTTACAGAAGGAGCTTCAGTCATCTGCAAGTGACTGAATTGCAATGAACTTTTTTTAAGCAAGGGCATAATGTGATTTTGTTTTCTCCAGCTGTTCATTAGTGGTGTAAATAATGATGGGTCATCAGATATCCTTTCCCATCTGTAAGCTTGGGCTGACATTGATATCCTTTACTGCAAAAGGAATATGGATGGTTCAGTGTTGCTGAACCTCTGCAAGACAGGTGTTTATTCTTGACGCCAGCCACCATAAAAGCTCCATGCAAAGTCACAGAATCCCAGCATGGTAGGGGTTTGAAGGGATCTCTCGAGTCTCTCATCCAACCCCCCTGCTCCAGCAGGGTCATTCAGAGCAGGGTGCCCAAGATTGTGTTGTCCAGGCGGGTTTGGAATCTCTCCAGAGAAGAAGACTCCACAACCTCTCTGGGCAGCCTGGGCCAGGCTCTGACACCCTCACAAAGAATTTCGAACCACAGCCCCCAGCGCCCTGCCGCTGCACGCACACCTCCCGCGATCTCG
>JANHGN010012085.1:56429-71332 GCA_024605025.1 Megaceryle maxima
GGGGTTTTTTGTGTGTTCTTTGGTTGGTTTTTTTTTGTTTTGGGGTTTTTTTGTTTGTTTTTTTTTATTTTTAGAAAATCAAATAAACAGCAAATATAGAGACCAGCCTTTAAAAAATCGAGCTTAAATTCTCAGCAGATAGACCTATGTGGAGAGCAAAGAGGTTAACCCATACGCCTCTTGGCTATTTTTGTCCCATTCAGCAGTGCTATGGAACAGCTCGGGTGTTTTCAGGGTAGGTCCCTGCAAGCCTTGCTTTGCTGATGTCACAGGATCATAAAATCATAGAATACCAGGTGGGAAGGGACCTCGAGGATCATCTAGTCCAACCTTGAAAAAACCCACAGTCTAGACAAGCTGACCCAGCACCTTCTTCCAGCTGAATCTTATAAAAGTCCAATGTTGGGGACACCACTTCTCTGGGGAGATTATTCCAGTGACTGATTGTCCTTGTTGTGAAAACTTTTTCTCTGGTGTGCAATTGGAATCTTGCCAGGAGTAGCTCATCCCGGAACTGTGTGCTGCAGTGCTCCTACTGCCACTGCTTTTTTCCATGAGTGCTTTTCTGCTAAAAGCCATAATTACCATGTTTTTAACCCATATACTTCAGTAAATCAGAACAAACATACTACTGAATCCAAAAGGAAAGTGGTTCTTTTATATCCCCTTAATGGTGGGAAAGGCTGAAAACCACGTCAACATCAAAAGCAAGATTTTCAGTAGCAGTAGCCAGTCTTTAGAGACTGTTTGGGGATGTGTCTGGGGACACTTTGGTGAGAGCTCTGGGGGTGCGTGTAAGGGGGCTGGCGAGGTTGGTGGGGATCTGTGGCACAGAGCTGTGAGTTACTTTGAAGCTGTGTGGTGGCGTCAGGTGAGCAGCTTGGGGTGTTTGTGGTAGAGGGAGGGCACACTTGCAGTACCAGGGGAATTTGGGTGGGATGTGTGGCATTTGGGCAGTCAGTTTTGGGTGGTCTGAAAGAGCCTGTGGTTTGGGGACGATTTGTTCTGTGGGGGTTTTGGACCTTGTAAGATGGTTTCCAATTTTCAGTCAATATTCAGACTGAATTGGAGCCAGTCCAAGTTTGCTGACTTTTTTCCAAACCATTGATAGGCAGCTTCATCCAGGTTTATTTATTCTAGTGCATGGCAATGCACCTGCCTGTTGTCCTGCTATTAGCTGGCTGCAGCAACATGCGAGCTCTCAATTAGTGACTGCTTTACAATGACCCGAGAGGGGCTTGGTGCTTGCAGAGACAAGGTGAGGAGCAACCTTGAGAGCCTGTGCTTTGATCTGCCTGCATGGCTAACGTGGCCAGAAGCTGTCTAGAGCCAGAGGACAAGGTTTGAAGCCATCAGTGATTTTTTTACAGTGTATAAAATTGTAGAATAACAGGCTGGTTTGGTTTGGGTGGGGTCTTTAAAGGCCATCTAGTCCAACTCCCCTGCAGTGAGCAGGGACAGCTTCAGCTAGAGATGGTTGCTCAATCCAACCTCACCTGCAATGTTTTCAGGAGTGCCCTGATCCAGTCTGCAGCAGCTGGTGGAGAAGGATCCTGTGCTGGTACTTGCATCGCCAAACCCATGCTTGTCCGTCCACCCTGCCTGCCCCAGCGTGGTTTGGCACGCTTGCCCATCCTGGCAGCCAGCTCCTCTGGGATTACAAGAGATTAAGCAGGCATGAAAACACAGCCACCTTCCCCTGGCACACAGCAAAAGGAGCAAAGGCATGGACACCCCCTCTCCCTCCTTCCCACCCCTTTCCCTGCTCTCCTGGGCATCCAGGGGTACCCGTTTCCTGCTGGCCCAACAGATTCCTATAGGAATGTGCCCATGCAAAGGCTCCAGGAGCTGCCTTTGCTTTAAAAACTGATTTGTGCAGGATTTGCTACTGCAAAATTGCCCTTGCTGTGGCAGGTGTCCTGGGGTTTGTGCTTCACAAAAAACTCCCAGAGTGCCAGGAGAGCTCTGCCTAAGCCTGGCTTTGCCTCTTTTTCCATGAGTTATGATCCTCCTCTTGTCGTCCTGCTGTACCACGGTGAGAAAATTATTTATTTGGGAGGGGCTGTTAAGGAAGATGGATTATGCATTTGTGGCTTAAATACATGGAAAAGGGAGGAAGAGACTCTTCTTCCTTCTCTCCCCCTCCCCCTGCCCCCCCCATCTCCCTTGGTGGGCTTGGTGCTATATCCCATATTTTTCATCCAAATGGAATGGTTTATTTTTATCTCCTTAGAAAAATAAGCATTAAAAGTTACAAGATGGATCGCCCGCACGCAGATCCTCAAGGGCTGGAGGGGAAGGCTGCAGGGAATATTGCGGCCGAGGGGATGCTGAAGGAATAAGTCAGTAATATGTGTGGAACTGAAAGGTGGCTGGACCATTCATTCCCATTATGAAGAGGTGCACTACCATTAATAATCATTTTAACAAGAGCAGGCCTGAGATAGCTGGTCTGGGCTATGTTTCTGGAGAGCGAATATTTATTTAATAAATAAATAATAATAATAATAATAAAAAAACCCCGTGCATACAAATGAAAAGGTGCAGCAGGCTCAATTTTCCTACCTGCTATTTATTATTGCTTCACCTACCTTGAAATATGAACATTTATTTGGCTAACACATATTAAGAGGGCTGTGTCCATCATACTTTTTTTCCTACAGGACTCAAAACCCCCTGTACTTTGAGTTAAAGCTCCAAAAGTGCTGGTTTCTGAGCAGCCGTAACCTTTCTGAGGAGGAAAGGACCAGCTTGCCTGGATGAAAGCATCTAACCAGCAGAAATCCCATGTTCCTAAGAGGTGGCAGGGGCGTCGCATGAATCTCAGAGGCTGCACAGAAACACCAGAGTCTGTCAGAATTTCTGCTTCTGCTCAAGGTACGTTTCTGTAGCTCTAGATCATCTGGAAAATCAGTGGAGCAGAGATTCAGGAGACAAAGTGTTGCTGAGGATTTTACCCATAAAATCACATCTTTTCAAATAGATAATGCCTTCCTTTTTAAAGGAATAAATGAATAAAAACCTTCAGGTCTTTTATGAAGCAGCCATCAGGAAGAAAGGTTTTAATCTTGGCGATTTAAGAGAACAGGGGCATTAGCTGTTAACCAGGCACACCTTGTCTACTTTATTTTTTAGGGGGGGGAAAAAGCAGCAAGGAGAAGAGGGAAACCTGAGCTGGGGGTGTATGGGCTGCAGGCTGTGAGCTAACTGGAGCCCACCAGTACAGTCCCTACTCCAGCTGTGTTGCCTAAGGCTATGGGGATGCAGGCAGGAGGAGGCACGGGAGGTCTTCCTGCTCTTGTGTGTGCC
This sequence comes from Megaceryle maxima, assembly GCA_024605025.1. Lineage (NCBI taxonomy): Eukaryota > Metazoa > Chordata > Aves > Coraciiformes > Cerylidae > Megaceryle > Megaceryle maxima. The sequence continues at coordinate 59,739 of JANHGN010012085.1, forward strand.
CAAAGCATCCATGATATGTAAGAATATAAGCATCTTTTTTTTGGTGTACCCATGTCCACACATGCCAAGGCAGGTATGCAGGATGGGGGACATACAACCAGCTGTGCATGGAGCATACCCTTCTGATGGGGGTGGCCTGTGGCACCTTGAAGGGTCACCAGAAAAGGTTCAAAAGGACGGAGAGGTTGGGCAATGCTAAGTCCCTCTGCAACGCCTCTCTGTCCTCCAGCAGATCAACGCTTGCACCCAACTTGGTGGTGTCTGCAAATTTACCGAGGGTGCATTCTCTTCCCTTATCAAGATCATTGATGTTAAACAGAAGTGGTGCCAATCCTGAGGAATTCCATTTGTGACTGGCCACCAGATTGATTTACCTCCTTCATCACCACTCTCTGGGCCTTGCTGTCCAGCCAGCGTGTTCCCCAGTAGAGTATACACCCACCCAAGCCATGAGCAGCCAGTTTTCTCATGAGAATGCTGTGGGAAACAGTCTCAATGGTTTACAGAAGTCCAGGCAGACACATCCACAGCCTTTCCCTCATCCAGTAGGAGGGTCATCTTGTCATAGAAGGAGTTCAGGTTCGTCAAGCAGGACCTACCTTTCATAAACCCATACTGACTGGGACTGATCGCCTGGTTGTCCTGTATGTGGTACATAATGGCACTCAAGATGATCTGCTCCTCGACCTTCCCTGGCACCGAGGTCAGACTGACAGGTCTGTAGTTCCCTGGAACCCCTTTCAACCTTTCTTGTAGATCGGCCTCACATTTGCTACCCTCCAATCCACTGGGACCTCCCCAGTTAGCCAGGACTGCTGGTAAATGATGGGGAGAGGCCTAGTGAGCACTTGTGCAAGCTCTCTTGGTACTCTTGAGCGTAACCCATCTGGCCCCATAGACATGTGTATGTTTAAGCGGTATAGCAGGTCACTGACTATTTCCTCTTGGATTGTGAAGGTCTCAGTCTGCCCCCCCAGCCCTGTCTCAGGGGGCTGGGTGTCTAGGCAACAAGTAGTTCTACTGCTAAAGACTGAGGCAAGGAAGGCATTAAGTACCTGAGCCTTTTCTTCATCCTTTGTCACTCTGTTTCCTCCTGCATCCAATAAGGGATGAAGATTCTCCCATGTCCTCCTTTTGTTGTTAATGTATTGATAGAAACATTTTTTATTGTCTTTAACAGCAGTAGCCAGGTTGAGTTCTAGCTGGGCTTTGGCTCTCCTAATTTTCTCCCTGCATAGCCTCCTTACAGTTTTGCAGTCCTGAGTGGCTGCCCCCTCTTCCAAAGGTGATAAACTCTCCTTTTGTTCCCAAGTTCCAGCCAAAGCTCCCTGTTTAGCCAGGCTGCTCTTCCCCACTGGCTTGTCTTTCGGCACACTGGGGCAGCTGCTCCCGCGCCTTTAAGACTTCCTTCTTGAAGCATGTCCAGCCTTCCTGGACTCCTTTGTGCTTCAGGATGGCCTCCCAAGGGACTCTGTCGAGCAGTCTTCTGAACAGGTCAAAGTCTGCCCTCTGGAATTCCAAGGTGTTAGTCTTACTGACCCTGCTCTTCACTTCCCCAGGAATTGAAAACTCCATCAAGCCCAAGATAGACTCCAACCATTACTTCTCCCACAAGTCCTCTTCTGTTCACAAGCAGCAGGTCCAGGAGGGCACCTTCCCTTGTTGGCTCCCTCACCAGCTGCGTCAGGAAGTTACATTCTACACACTTCTGCACTGTTCTCTCGCTTATTTCCAGCAGACATCTGTGAAGTTAAAGTTCCCCATTGGAACAAGAGGTAGTGATTGTGAAACCTCCCCCGGCTGCTTAAAGAATAGTTCATCCACCTCTTTATTCTGCTTGGGTGGTCTGTAACAGACTCCCACCGTGATATCAGCCTTGTTGACCTTCCCCCTGATTCTTACCTGTAGGGACTCAACCCTATCATCACTTTGATTAATATGTAGGCATTCATATGTCTCCCTAATATAGAGGGCCACCCCACCGCCTCTTCTTCCTCTCCTATCCCTTCTGAAAAGTTGGTAGCCATAGATTGCGGCACTCCAGTTGTGCGAGTCAACCCACCAGGTTACCATGATGACAGCTATGTCACAGTTTTCTCACTGAACAACGGCCTCCAGCACCTCCTGATTATTGCCCATGCTGCGTGCACTGGTGTAGATTCACTTTGCCTGGGGTAATGATCCTGACACCATTCTGGGGGGAATTCCTGCCTGACCATTCTCAGCCACTTCCATGGTGATTAACCTATCACTGAGCCTTGTGGTTTTTCTTCTGCTTGGATCACCATCCCCCACCTCCACTGAGATGGTGGACTGGAAGACCTTACCAGTGAATTGTCCCAGAAGCCATGCCATTTGCTTTTGGGTTGACACATTTCTTCTGGCAATGGCTTTCAGAAGGGTTGCAACCATAGCTGGAACCTCTACTGGAAGAGCTGCTGGCTGGGCTGAGTCCAAAGCACCTGATGATCTTAAAGGCCTTTTCCAACTGAATCAATTGTGTGATTCTATGACAGGCAGACTCTGGAGAAGGACCATCCCAGGGTACTTCTCCTGCTGTGGTGGTATCAGAGTAGTTCTGGTCTCCTGGCACCTGCTATGGAATCCCAGGTCATGATGCTCTACAGGAAAGTCTTCTCCATGGACAGACCTGTTGCTACATAAAAGTACTTGGGTTTGGACACAGTTAAGGTCTGAGTGGTCTGCAGGGCATCCCAGTTTGATTTATGCTGCTGGTGCTATGATTCCAAAGTGAACTTAGACACTTTGTCCTCAGGAAAGTGCTTTATTTTTAATTAATACAGAAGAAAAAAAAAAAAAAAAGGTGAGAACACAAGATCAGCTGGGCTCCTGCTACGTCTGACACCTTCATCTTCTCCTCCTGATGCTGTTTGGCCAGGCTGTCTGGTAAACATATCTGATGTTTTCTTCTCTCAATGGGCTGGGATAATTGACACTTGCCTCCTGCCAAGGGCAGGGTACCACACTTGGGAGTGCCCACAATGCAGGCCACGTGCTGTGTACTTGTTGGGCATATCCCAGAATATCCCGTGGCTAGTGAGGGCTGATACACCACCAGTGAACCCCTTATTTTGGGTAAATAAGTCTTTTCCCAGCAATGCAGCTTGTTTCCTTCATCAGACACAGTTGTTTCAGCACTGGACTTTCAGAGGTGACTTGCTGTTGCAAGGACAATGTGTCCAACTGAAGAAATTGGGGTTTTGGGTAGTGCCAAGCAGCTGTTCTTTGGAAATGAAGGCGATTCTAAGTGCTAAGGGACAGGGACAGCTTGCTTTCATTAGTCACTGTTGAGATCTCAGTCCCTGGATCTTGCAAAGGCCAGGAGAGGTTGAGGATTTGCTATTTTCATGGTGTCACAGCAGTAGATGCTCCGGGCTTGGTATTTGATGGGAAGCAGAGACCAGAGAAGCTATCTCCCTGGAGGAACTGAGGAGACGTGGAGATTTTTTCTGCTCCTTGTTTCACTGAGCTTTCCTGCCTTAAACAGAGCCACTTCAACCCTCTTTCCAAAAAGACCTTCAGTGGTAGTACCTTTTGTTTGCCCTTTAGTGTGGGCACTCACAGAACCCCCTCTTTTGCATCTACCTTTCTGATGGGTTTGCTTTAGAAGAAAACAGAGTCAATAGCTAAGAGGAGGGGATGGGCAGACAGGTGCTGATGTACGGACACAGAGTAGGATCCCACACGTCTTTTCTCCTTAGAAAATGAGAAAAAAATTTAAATTACCAAGATTTCAATTTCCTCTCCTGTCTCTGTGCTCTACTCACCCCCCGCCCCCACCTCCTATCTCATACCAGCTCTTTCCATCTCAGAGACTTTGGAAATTTGGATCTGTCTGGTTCTTTCCGATGGCAAGATAATGTATCACAGGCACTGCAGGCAGGTCCCTGGCAGAGGCACGGCCTTAATTAATGGTAATCCCTTAATCCTGAGGTGATGCGAGAGACCATGTTGCCCACTTTGTCAACTCCTGAGCGTGGAGAGGTGTCAGACCCATCAGAGCCAAACTGCCTGTCCAACACTGCACTGGGCACCAGAGGTGTGAGGTTTTGTTTTCCTCTGATTGTCTATATTTGAATAACTAGGTATTATCACACTTTTTTTGCACTTCCCCTGTTGGTTGCTATAATCTTGTGAGACCACCAAAAACAAAAGAAGAAGGAGGAAAAATATTTCTTTATACAGTTTGAAGGGGAATTAGGGGTGGAGTTTGCTAGGACAGGTTTTCTTCCCTTCTGCCCTTCCATGTGGTGTCACCATTTTTATTCAGAAAGAAGCCCCGAGTGACAAAAAGCACCATTTCACTTGGACATCTTATCATGTTTGATCTGGAATTTTCCTGAATGCTTTCATCCAGTCAATCAAAAACATTCCATGCTCAGTTATCCAATGTAAAAATATGTCATTTATTTATTTATTATTTTGTTCACAGCAGTTCTTCAAAAGCAAGACACACAACAGAAGAAAACATCAAGATCATGTAATTCCCACAGAAAACTGCATTTGGATGAAAAAGGTTTTTTACCCCTACATCCTGAAAAGGTTATTTTAATAAATAAATAAATAAATAAATAAATAGACTGGTTCTGCTTCTGACAGTGTCTGTGTTTCCTCCTGTAGAAGGAAAGTACCTAGTCCCGGCACATGCCAGGAGGCACTACTGGGCTGTGGGCATTAAGGCCACAGTGACACAACCTACATTCTTACCTCTCCTATTTCCCACCAGCAGACTTTGAGCTTTCAAAGTCACCAGCCCAGTAGGAATCAGTGAGATGATGTTTTGATAGCCTAAATTTCACCTGAGTTACCATAGCTGTGCCTTTCTTCTCTTTAATTTGCTCGGTTTTGTTATACTGCCAGCTTCTGTATTTCCCATTGTAGCTCAGCCTTGGGTTGAGACCAGCATTAAGTACATTTGAGCCTCCAAAGGAGCTTGTTGATATCTTCTGCTGGGTCTGGCACAGGGGTGGATTTTATCACTGGATCATGCTGACCTGGGATTTAAAAGGCCAGGAGACCTCTCCAGCAGCACTGCCCCAGCTGGATGCTCACACCAGTTCTGGGTTGCGATGAGGTCAAGGCAAGCAAACCAGAGCATGAAAAGGAGGGTAATGTTTTGCTAAAATTTGTTTTGATGTGAAGCTCCTCAGAGCCTCTCACACCCTCTCCAAGAATGCTCAATGCTTCCTCTGGGACCGTCTTCACCAGGATGGTCTGAGTCCTTCTCCCAGCATCCCCTTCCCCCTCCCTATGTTCCTCAGGAAGGGAGGATTTCATGCTGGGTTTTCCTGTGTGTAAGATTTAGAAGCTATTTCACCTTTTCCTCTCAGCAGAGGTGTAGGAAAACTCGAACCTGGGTTTCAAATTTAAAATGAAGATTGATAACATTCCTCTGTGTGTCATTAAAAACCTGCTGGGTTCAACAAGTATGTCCCATTTCCACACACCCAAGAGTGCTATTCTAGGTCTGATGAAACCTCCACCTCTAATGCAGAGAGGTATGAATATTTCTCACAAGCACTTGAGTAAATTCATCTCTGATGCAAACACTGGCCCTATGAGGGACTTTGACTGCTCTTGGGGTCAGTCCTGTTGCCAACCCTCAGCTGCACCATGGCAAGGTGGGATGGGTTAACAGGTGAGGCAGTTAAAGACATTTCACTGAGTGGACCCAGCTTCTGGGGGATAAAAAGGGGAGAGCTGAGAGGATCTGGTTTGGTGAGGAGCTTACTGGGATGGTGGGGGCTCTTCTTTGCTGGGTCTCTGCTACTGAGCTTCTGCAGAAAGAACTCTGCTGTGTTGAAGGCTAGTGTTTAATAACCCCTTAAACTTTTCTGTTTCCTTTATTTCAAGAGCTAAAAGGACTTTCTGGCTGTGGTGCTCCTTGCTTTCTGCACCTTTCCTGTTGTAGCATAAGGAGGAGGTTTGGGGGAGGTAGAGCCCATCTTTTCATCAGCTGTTAATGCATTCAAGGGCACCAGCTTTTTATTTTTGGTGTTTGAATTTCTGTATCGTGGAGTGCTCAGAGCAGCCTTCTGGCTCAGGAAAGCCACACACGGGACTGCCTGGGAAGCAGGGAAAGACACCTGCTGATAGCAGCTTCATCTGTGTGGGGTAGCAGCAGCAATCCTTCATCTGGGAAGGGAAAATAGCACTGGAGCATCGGTGCTGCATGACGTGTTGATGCTGTGTGTGTAATCATTGTGATGTGGATAAAAGCCCAGCTGTGTTTAGCCTTAGTTTTATATTACTTTGGATGGGTGAACCGGAAAAGGAAAGAAATGAAAAAAGGAGTCATACATGCATAAAAATTAGAGATGGGAAATACCTAGGTCATATACTCAATACTTTCCTGCCACCAGATGATTGTTCCTGGGCTGAAATCTCTGCTCAGAGTTGTGACTGGGAATACATTAACCTTTAAAACAATAGTATTGGAATGTTATTTTTTTTTTTTAACCCAGATGCTGGAAACTTGGTAAATGTGTAGTGCATGTTGTGTCTGAGCAAATGTTTCCCCAGAAAATGGGTTTTGGGGGCTTTTTTTGTGGAGCCGTGCTCAGCCAGCTGTAGTTGACTTGAAGGTGGTGGTGACCTGGAGCACAGCTGGCCAGCTCCTGACCAAGGGGACTGTGTTCTGCCCTGCCAGGGCTTTGCACACACCAGTGTAGCAGAGTCAAAGCTATCTGGGTCCTCACAGCAGTGACCCAGTGGTTGCACTGGTCCTGCCATGCCCAGGACTGCTGTCTGGTCTGTCCAAGGGTGTCCAAGCTAGAGCTGTAGGAACAACTCACCAGAGTACAAGGAGTGGAGAAAGTGTTGCCTTGCAGGCATGCGGTTGTTTTTTAACCTCTCATGCAAGGTAATTAAATGATACTCTGGAGGTGAACTGTAGATGTCCTGGGTAATTTCAGCACCTGCTTCTGTGGCCATTTCCTGGGGGTGGACAGCAAGCAAGACTTTCTTCATCTCTCCTCATTTCAAAGCAGGAGAGAAAACATCAAGGGGATGCATCTCCTTGAGTTTTGTCAGTGCCCAGGAAAGCACTTCAATAGCAATAATTCGCTTATGGCTTTCAAAGAGGTGCTTTTAAATATCTGACAGTGTTTTTACCAGTGTTTCATAGGCAAGAGGACTGGCATGTCAAATTTGAGGGACTCTGGTGTCTTACCTGCTGAGGATTTCTTCCCTTCCTGAGCCTCTAGTGCTCACTTTTTATGGGCTGAGATGGTGCCTCACTTTTAAATGTCTGGAAACTTTTTCCAAAGGCAACAGGTTGTTAGACCAGGTCTACTTTGGAAAACACTGGGTTTTTTTAATCTTCTGTTTGGACTGTTTGCTGCTTTTTTGAGTCGTTCGGCAAGTTGCGACACAAAGACACAAAGAGAGATGTACTGTTATTATTGGTGGTTGTTGTTCCTAAGTCTATATTGATTTTTATGAAAGAAATAATAACAATGTGCATGAGGTATCCAGCTAACAAAAGAGGTCCTGCCGTACTCATCTTGAATTAAATATAGAGAAGCAGAATCCAACTGGGATATTGACAGGCGCATACAAAGCGTTGTGATTCATTGTAGTGCTGGAGTGAAAGTGGGACTTTGCCTTGCCACAGCCCACCTTGGTGAGGAGAGAGATAGCATTGTTCTTCTCTGCAGCTCATTGAGAAACACGTCCCAGACGTCTTTTCCTGACGCCAGAAATAAGTGTGTTATCGGCAGGAGGGAGCTGCTACCTGAGGCTCGATGGTGGGCTGATCTGCGCTAGCTGGGGGGAACTATGTTGTCTCCATGGTGGCAGGAGAGGGGTTTGAATCCATACTTTTGTAATGCAGGAAGGTGGCTCAATCAAACTGCTGTGCTTTAGCTCGCCCTGGGTGAGCAGACCTGTTTCTGTAGAGGGTTTCTGACAGCTGTTTGCTGTTTGTCCAGACTTCCGGTGTTCTCAGCTCAGGGCAACCTGACTTTCAGCAGTAAAAAGGCCATGAGGAGGGAAAACAAAGAGAAAATCTGTAAATCTATTCAACATGGTTGTTTGTTTTGTTTTGGTTTTTTAACTACTGAATTAACTTGCCAACTCTTAGGCAATGGTTGATGCATCTCAAGTAGGGAAGGATGTGAGGAACCAGCTCTGGCATTGCAACTGTTCTGGACTCCATCCACTTTAAGCCAACCCTAACAAAGGAGTGGGAAAAGCTCACTCTCTTTTTACCTTTTCTCCCTTTACATCTGCATGTTCTCATGCAGGTCAGTGTGTAACCTGCAAGAAAGACCATGTTGTTGCTGTTGCACCTGGGAGCAGAAGCTACCAGACAGAATATGAAAAGGTGTCACAGTCTTTGTAGGTTTGTTGCCTGATTCTTACTCCAGAAAGACATTCAAACAAGGCTCAGGTAATCCTGTAATGTCAGATTTTGTCTCTCCCTTGACTTTACAAGGAATTCCTGAGCGTGATATTGAATCACAAGAGTATCTCTGCTCTTAAATCATTACCTCTAGCAAAACATCACCCCATAGAGGAAGTCCTTTTAGCGAAGACAAAAATGAAAGCGTTTATCGGTTTGAAAAGATCCCTCTGTGTGCCAGAATCAGTGAGAGAGAGAATGGAAGTGTTAGTGCCCCTGGCAATGCCTTCGTAAGGCTGTTTGTCATCCCAGCACAAGACGCTGAGCACACACAAATATTAAACTAATATTTTTGGTGCTCGGTGAATTCTGATCGTTGGTTCTTGGTGCCTGAGGCAGCAAACAGGAGTGAGATGCAGTATCCTTTAAGTTTTCTATTCATGGTTGAATGATGCTCCTTTTATATTTATTTATAAGTATGTATGACTTCAGTATTGCTATTTATCTGTTGTGTTAAAGAGATGCTAATGGTAGCCAGTAGCAGGACCCAACCAAGGCTGCCAAGTGGGGAGGCAAAACAGCAAAATAAGCTGTTTTGGTCCTCAGGATGTTGCCTGCACTACATTGATGACATGGCCATTTTCTGCTGAAAAGTGAATGGCGAGATGGCTGAGGGTGTGCAGGATCATGGGAACAGACTCCCTGTTTCCCAAGTCTCTGCAGTTTTGTAACAAAATCCTTCATCCTACCTGGGAGGTGGGGGAGGAAAGCTGAGAGCTGGTTAATCACCAGAAGGTCAAGGCTGGTGCTGAGACTTTTGCACAGCTGTAGGATGCAGATCTGTCCTCTTCCTCCAGACATGCTCCAAATTGGTGCTACCAGACTTGACTTTGAACAGTTAGGAGGTTTTGATTTATTTTTTAATTTTTATTTTTTCTCCCTTGGACAAACACAGAGGAAAATAAGCAAGGTTGTCAACCCCTGACCCTTCTGAAAAGATGAGACCACCCTTTGCGCTCCAAATAGCCGCACTCACAGTTGAGATGTACTTTGTAGAGAGTGTACCGATTATGTGGGCTTTTTCAGAGCCTGGGAGTGGCATGAGCTGTTATTTTCTTGAGTGAAGAAGGAAGAGGCTGAGAGATACGAGAGGTGATAGACAGCTTTGCAAGGAATCTGCAGTTAACCCAGAGGTATATTTAATTCCCTGGGAACATCAGGAGCCAAAGCCAAACTTTGTGCATCACAGCACGTGAGGACAAGCACCCTCCCAGCTCACTGTGTGTGGCTTCATGAAGGACCTGGTCCAGCACTGAGCTCGTTCACCTTCTTCCTATGAGGATGTGCAAGAAAATTTCTGTGTTTTGCTCCTTGTCCAAGCCTGGGACAAAAATGAGCTAAAGGATGAGAGGTGTTCTCTCTGGTTCTCAGCCATCTTTGAGGGTGATTCATCCTCCCCAAATTCCTGGCAGTTTCTCTCAGTGACCAGCAGCTCTGTCTTGTGTTGCTGACTCATAACGGCTGGAAGCTTCTTTGGCTGAATTCAGAGTGAGGAAAATTTATGCGTTGGCTTTGATCTTGCATCAAGTTGTTCTATAGAGGGTGAGGGGCAACCCAAGAGAGGGGAGGAACAGAAGATCTAGTGAGGAAGAGGTGAAGTTGCTTGAAAAAGAGGTAAACACATAAGAAAGGAAACATGTATGCATATTTTGAGCAATGGAGAAAAAACTTTCAGTTGATCCAAAGCCAGACAAATGAACAACATGATGAATGATGCAAAATTATGCACCACGGTTGATTTTATTGCAGCAGTGATATTAGTAATAAAATCAATACCAGTAGTTAGCTAGGTTTAATAATTACACAGATCAGATTAGATTGATATTGCTCCTCCTAATAACCACTATTGTTGCTATTGCACACTAAGTAGGAACAGCTATCACGTCTTTTAATTAAAAGAGGGGCTTCAGCACATTTATTCACTTCTAGTCATAACTAGAAATGGCTAGTCCATGCCCCAGCAATTAAATCTATCCTGAAGGCTCTTATAAATGAAAATAGAGGGAGAATCCATTGAGAATCTGATGCCTGACAGCCTGGCACTATGGGCATGTGTGACAACTAGGCAAGAGGGATGAAAGAAAAAAAAAATAAAAATCAAGGCAATTAAAAACAAGGCTTGCCCTTAGCTTTGGATGGCTCAAAAGCCCCAAAATAGGCTTTGGAGAAGTTTTTGAGGTTCTGCCATCAGATTTCAAGGCTACATTTCATGCTGGAGCACAATCAAAGTCCTTCAGATATTTGTTGAAGAAGACTGCATTGAAATGTCTGCTGTCAGATGAGGTGGGTCAAGTTGTAGGTTACCACCTCTCCCTGGCTTAAGGTGACCACCGTGCCCAACATCTCACCTCAGAAGCCTCCCTGGTGAACTCCTGGCCTCAATCAATGAGCTTCCACGAAAAACACCAGCTTAGAGAAAACAGCATATTTAAAAGCAAAAGGCATGCTGGGTTTTATTGAATTTGTTCCAAACAGTTCTACATTCAATCACCCAGAAACTATCTCCCTGCAGGCAACAATATCTTTTACTAATGAGTGTTTGCTGTATGAAATAGCCCATCTAGTACTTCACAAGTTCTTTGCTGTGTGCCCACCCCACATTAGGGCTCCTTCTTGCTTTTCTTGGCTTTTTGGGCTTCTTTGTGTAAATGAAGCCATCTGCAAAGGAGGAAGGAAGGGAAAAACCAGGCATGAGGTCACTTCAGGTCTGAAATGCACTGTGTTCATTTCAGATCTTGGCCCTGAGGGCTGAAGAAAGCCACTTTGGGTTGCTCTCCTGATCCCTAAGCAGAGTAGGTCACATTACAGCAGTCCTGCTGAGATACAGCCTGGGTGCAGCCTCGGGTGCTGTGCTGCAAGGATGCTTTCAGCTTCTGCAGAGGCTGAGTGTGTACCAGCCACACAAACCTGATGTGTGCAATGATTTGGCTTACTTGGAACTGATGCCCAGCTCCCATCAGCTTTGTTCTGGTGCCTCTGTGGTGTATTTGGGGTGTTACAGGCTGGAGGATGAAGGGATGGAGAGCAGCACTGCAGAAAAAGACTTGGGAGTGCTGGGAGTTGAAAAGCTGGACGTGAGCTGGCACGGTGCACTCACAGCCCAGCAGCCAATGGCACCCTGGGCTGCATCCCCAGCAGCGTGGGCAGCAGGGCCAGGGAGGGGATCCTG